>BGNK01000929.1:9781-166422 GCA_003297005.1 Symbiodinium sp. clade A Y106
CAAAGCTACGGCTGATAACCTATTGTTAGCAGCAGAACGCACGGACTTTTTGTTCACTTGAGCCAATGTCGTAACGTAGGTAAAACACTAATATACGTACACAAAAGGATTAAAAACAGATCCGAACTCAATCCATAGCCCGCATGCAGCCCGCCCCGAACTCAGATTTACAAAGAGCTAAGATTTAGGCGCAATTCTGCAGTGGTGTTTAGCTGGCAAGTACACATGAAGCGCAACAAACATCTTCGAAGACCTCAACAGCTTGGGGCCCTCAGGGAGTACCCATCGAAACACAGTCTCTAGTCAAATGCACAGCAGTTTACACTGCAAGTCCATAGAGGCTTACTGACCCCAAACAACGCACTTAGAAATGATTTTAATGTAGTGTAGGAACCTGGTTGAGCAAATTCGGTTCAGAACCCAAGAGATTACTCAATCAAGGATGAAATTCAACACGTAGGAAGGTGGACAAAGTCCTTTTCATGACCCAAGAACAGCTAGAGGTTTCTTAATCAGGTTCCTACATTTCGACAGTCGCTTGCTGGTGCGGCCTCGGTCACGTTGTCCACGCACATTTCGCGCTTGAAGGGCTGATCCCCAACGTCGTAGTCCTGGACCGGCGCGGGCTTGAAGAGGGTTTATAGGGTTTGGGAGCTTCGGCATGTTGAGGTCACAAAACTGATGGCTGTGATTCGTCGCGCTGGCATGCGGTAATTACATGTCTTCGTGTTCCGTACTGGAACGCAAAGAAAGACCGTATTCTAGCACACCTGTGTGCCTGCATGAATCATACCGCAGTCTCAGAAATCTCAAGGACAACTTCCCAACACTGCGTACTATGTTTAAGTGCTCGGATACGTCTCTGAATGTTGAATGCTGTAAACAAATTAACCGCTACACCAGAACCAGTTCTATGACGACGATCGCAAAGGACGACTTTTCGCTTAAGCCAAGTCTCCAATTTGTCGAGCAAGCATTTCGGAACAGGCATGGTGGCCTCAGCTGTTTCGTGACGCACTTCGACGTTGTGTTTCAATCGAACAATTTGCCCGGTTACCCGTAGAGCAGAAGCTCGCGTGGACCCCCTGCGGTCTCACATTTCCGTCTATATATATATATATATACATATGCGTATGCGTTTAGATGTCCCCGATATAACCTCGATGAAGGCGTGCTGACATCCTGGGTATGCTAAATGTGTAGGGATGGTCTCACCCGATACCCGTGAGGAAGATCTTGCACTTCCTAGATCCAATATTTGGATTGTTGTTTGCCTGGTGCTTTGATAGCCGACGACGGCACACAAAGCATCCCTTGGCTTCCGAGCATTCTCATGCAGTATCCATGTGCATTCATATTGATTTTGTCGTGGGGGTGGGACAATCCCACTCCTGACTGGTGAGCACGTACTATGTCTATACATTTCTGCGCCGCCTTCCCACCTTTAATTAGATGCATGCCACATGGGCTGCATTTGCTATGAACTCTGTGCCCGGAAATAAGCGATATATGCTTTTATGTGCGCATGTTTAAGACAGACACAAGTGCATACTCAAGCGCGAAGCGTACGCACAAACACACACACACACAGACAAACAGACGCACGACAAACACACAAGCAGACACACCCACACGCACACGCGCCCGTGCACACGCACATACATGCACACACACACACAGAGTCTGTATATATATATATATATATATATATATATTTGTGTGTATTTATATGTACATATACTTATATACATACACTGACATACACACACACATACATACATACATACATACATACATACATACATACAAGCAAACATACATACCTGCATGCATACATACTTGCAGGCAAACGCACACAGACACATACATATTTTTATGTACATGATGTATATGTAAGTAAGAATGTATGTATCTATTTCTGCTTACACAATATCTGCAGTACGTACGCTGCCAATAGCACATGCGGTGGAGGTACACAGCTTTATGTGCCATGGTATATAAAAGAGACTTGTTGTAGCACATGAAGACGAAAGCATATACAGCATTCGTTCAGCGGCAAGGGCATACCTGCGGTGCGCGAAAAGCACATTCTGCGTGCATACTTTCGTACATACATACATACATACATGCACGCATAGATGCATATGTGTGCGTGGTGTCCATCCGTGCATCAACCCGTTCGGAAACATGGTTGTCAACATGTTACACAGCAAAAACCGTGTACGCAACCAGCGGTCGGCAAATACCAGTATTCATGCTGACACCCGGGCGCGGTCAAAGATCAAAACGCCTTGGAAACTCTATTCCTGTTCCTGATCCTGGGTCCCTCCCAGCTGACGGCACAACTGCCAGTATAATTCAGCATGTACACTGAGACCCAGGCAGGGGCAAAGATCCAAGATGCCAACATAAAAGCTTTTTCCTAGACATCTTTGAGACCTGATCTTGGGCTCCGTCTGGGTTTCACCAAAATTCAGTATAGTTCAACATTCATGCTGCAACCGGGTCGGGATCATGCCGTATACATAGTAAGATACAGGACACGGTGATTCCTGCTGCTGCTGCTGCTGCTCCTGCTGCTGCATGCTCTACCACCTGTAATGCTGTACGCACGGTATCAAACACAAAGGAAGCCAAACAGCCGTTGTACACCGACTCATCGCGAATGATAGGCCTGCGCACCCTAGACACTCTATGCAAACCACGTGCGACCCCAAGTGCCAGGCAGTTCCAGGCTGGCCAGGTCGCGTTGCGATCGATGGGCTTCTCATCAATCATCCTTGTCACTTCTGGTGGTGCTGCCTCAAGGACCAAGGATGCAACAGGCACAGCTTTCGGTCTTCGGGAAGGAGGCCTTTAAGAAGCAAACGGTTAGAGCTTGAGACTTGGGAGTCTTCTGGTTTTGGGACATCCAGAGATCCCGGACCAAAAGACTGAGGTCTTAAGCCCCCCGACACCTTTTGCCTGCACAAGCAAACCGCAAGGTAGAAAACAAAGCAGAACCCTAAACCCTGAACCCCTGATTATATTCCTTGAAGCCCGCCTCAACATTAGTGTTCTGCGATTCGGCGAACGGCTGTGCGAACTAATAAATAGCATTTCCACCAGGATGCCCTCAGTTAGCCCAGGAACGTCGGGCTCAAGGATCCCGATTTTCTTGAAGACATGGATAGTTCGATATCTGGAAAACCCAGTGCGACGAGCGGCACATTTAAGGTGGGAGCACGATCTCGTTGGTGGGAGCGAAGCGTCAGTACTCACCCCTCAACCCCATGATTAGTGCTTCGACCTGTCAACACACTGTTTTGAGAACAAGCCTAGAACGGGTAGCGAACATGGCATTCCACACACTCTCAGACAGTGCGAAGTTAGCATTTCCAGCTACTGGCCGCAAAGCTGCTGAGCATGTGGCTGACTCAAGAACCACATTGCAAGGTAAAAATTGCGCAAGAAGACAAGTCACATCTCGGTAACACACCAACCCTACTCTGCAGCCAGCCGGTAAACAAGTGCCAGCACGCACTGCCCGGCTAGCACCATGGACACTATACTCTAAGAGGAAAGCGGATTGTGCCTTCTTTAGGGTTTGGACTCTCGCAAGCTGGGACAGTCTGGGCGAGGATCATAGCCATGCACATCCATGCACTATTCATGCAATGAGAGCCAGCGGCGGCCTCGGTTGCAGCAGCATGGGCAAGCAAGCCTGCCTAGAGTTGTCGTCTACTATGTGCCTCTACATCTCCAAGAGAAATGAGATATGTGCTATGTGTTGAAGAAAATAGGAGACATGTACATGGCAGTTGAAAATGATGAGAGGTTAAACTTCTTTGCCCTCGCCCCCTTATCTGAAAACTCCTGTGCGAGATGAGAATTCAAGCCCGGTCCCGTGCATTGGGAAAAGCAAGCGTCGTACTCCTTCTTGATGATCTGCTCCAACACGGAAAGGATAGTGGCAATCGGGGCACGCATACCTGGCTAAAGTCAGGCTTCAAAGCAAGCCAAAAGACAGCTCGTGTCCTGAATGACGTAATATGATTTGTAGTAGTGGCAGTGGTACTGGTAGTGATAGTGGTAGTGCCAGATGCAGTCATAGTCATATTCATCGTGATATGCAGTGCTAATAAAGATAGCAGTAGAGATGGCAGTAGTAGTAGTAGTCGTCGTCGTCGTGGTAGTAGTAGTGTGGTAGTCGTGGTACTAGTAGTAGTAGTCGGAGAACTAGCTGGAGGAGCACATCTTCGGACATCTAGATGGCGACAGCGTTCCGGACGACTGGCGAAATGGTCATGTGAAAGGTCACAAAGAATTTCAACCTGGCTTCTTCGCTGGCACGGTCTGCGCCAGACTGACGCACGACGTGAAGCAATCGAAACACGATCGTACTGACAGGAGCTTCGTAAAGTGGTTGTCCGGCCCTCAAGCGGCCACGGTGAAGTCAGATCGTCGCATCTGCAGCCAGTGCCGGTGGGTCTTCTCACACTCCATATATTAAACTCAGTGAGCGACGCGGGTTCGGGTCCAGCATCTGCGCGATGAGCATATCCAGATCGTCTTTGCCGATGGTCTTATCCTCGAAAAAGTTCTGGTCCACTCCCTGATGATTCCGGAAGAATGAGAATGCAGAATCAATCCTGAATCGGGTCCTCGCTGGGCTTGTACTTGATCTGCTTCTGCCCAGTGGTATCCCACATAAACGGTGGTTCAGTGGGATAAACCAGCAGGTAAAGCATGACGCCCAGTGACCATACCTGCAGTGAGCCCCAGCATCTTTCTACTGCTCCTGCTCCTGCTGCTGGTGGAGCTAAAGCCACTTCACCCTGAACATGTGTTCTCATAATTTGAGCTCCAGTCGCATTTAATCCCTTGTATGGAACACAAAAAGGCCAGAACAAGCTGAACCCAGAAACGTCTCGCATCGGGCTCGTCATTGCGCTTCGGGGTTGGTCTGTCTTCCATACCTCTGGCGCGAGGTAGGTCGGGGTTCCAGTCATTCCTCAGCTGGCAAATCTGCTTCTACTTTCTTCGACTATAATACAAAACACTAACGTGTACAATGTGTGTATGTATATATATATATCTGTCTATTTATGTATGTATATGCAAACACGTACAAGCACAAGTTCCACGCGTCGTCAGGTGTTGCTTGTGCAAAGTGGGGTGCTGCATTTTGCGGCCACGGCAGTTGAACTCCCTCACCCTAGTGACCCCACGAACTTCGCAATTGCTCCGTCCACCCCCTCAACTCAACAAGATGCGGTTGCCGGTTGCACAGCAATACGGACAAGCCAAGCAAACACTGTGTTAGGAAAAGGTTTCTCGGAGCAGGTTGAGGCTATGTGGTTGGGCGATACACACGACATGTTGTCTGACTGGTAAACTTGCGGCCCTTGGGGTGTGCAGCGTAGGTTTGGGATTTTGTTGTTGGTTGGTTGAACTTGCCCAACCCTCAATGCGGTCTCCAAACCATAAGTCAGAAGCCCAGCATCCGCACGTACGTGTCACTTTTGGCTCGCATCCCAAGCCCAGATCAATCACCGATGCAAAGCCTGGGCGTCACAACATCGAGCAGGAGCAGATCCAAGACGAACGGTAGAGCCACTATTAGGTTCACTAGATACAAAAAGAGGTACATGAAACGCACGAGAAGAAACAATGTAACCAAGTGTAGACATGAAGCTTCAAGCCTTTATGTGGCAACATCTGCCCGTCAACATAGCATCGCAACCCTATTTAGTTTCCGGACTGTACGTTTCATACCAACGCCATCACCATCACGACTTTGATACTACTGCTGATGGACAAAATCCTGCATGACCGACTCTAAACTATGGGAGTCATGGTATATTCCTTATAATGGGTAATGCAGGATTTTGTCCATCAGCAGTATGACGAAGATCACTACTTAGGCTGTGGTAGTAGTTGTGGTCGTAGGTGTAACAGTAGCAGTGGCAGTAGCAGCAGCAGGAGCAGGAGCAGGAGCATCAGCAGCAGTAGCATTGCATAGCATCAGCAGCAGTAGTAGCAGCAGTAGTAGTAGTAGTAGTAGTGGAGGTAGTGGTGGTGTCGCCGTCGTCACCTCACTGTATCTACTGGGACGGGTACAAGTAGTAGCACTAGTCTTGTAAGGGCCGCAGCAAATGGCGGCAACCGAAACACCCTTTAATGCTTGCAGCAACGTCGAGACCTTGAAGCGAATGTGATGTCAGCTACAGCATTTTGCATTCTCAATCCCGGGGGCACTCGCCCTCACGACAGCTGAGCATTGCGTTCTCCAGCTTTATATCGGTGTGGATGATGCCGCGGGAATGCAATGCATCGACGCCTCCGGCAAATGTCTTTTGCACTCAGCACGACTGCGTAGGGTTTCGACCCTCGGAGGAGCCTCCCCCAAAAGCCTGGAAAGGAGAACGCCACCTCAAACATCTTGCTCCAATCGCTGTGAGAACTACCGGTTTTGGATTGCTTACATCAGAAAGACGTACTGGGTTTTTGTGCTCATCTGACACACGTTTCGTCTGCAAGTGCCGAGCTGAGGTGGCCATTGGTCATGGTGTAAACACAAAACAAAGGCTGTAGAAATGTCTAAACTGTCTTGTACAGATACACAAATACAATGTAAATGCATCTGTCTCTGGTATTATGGCCTGTGTACCCCTCGCCACCCTTCCCCGCAAGATGCTCCAAATCCACTCTAGCCCTCCGAAGTACAGTTTAGCCCCGTGCGAAGGCATCTTAGCTACAAGTAGGGCGTTGAGCCCAGGTGTCGCTTACCATCGATGACTGTGCTCCGTATGGCTCTTAGATCGACAATTCAATAACCCTAAACTTCCGGCAACTCCTCTGGCGCCTACGAGCTGGTTGCACATGTTTCTTCCCGATGGCTGATGTTTACCAACTCTACTTCATTTGCAAATTGATTGAATGACTGCTATTTTCGGATGTCTTCCTAGATGTGGTCCATGTCACTAAGTGGCTTAGCTAACAACATGTTGCTATTCACGTCAGCTCTCGTCAAACTTATATCTGTAGGTTTCGAAAGCCGTGCTCACAGAGGAACCAGTGCTACATAAACCTCCCCGTCTAGCCCACTCGCTTGTATCGGTACTTCCTGCGCTTGGGCTTGCCTTGCTGCCATTTCTATTCTCAACGTATTGCAGACCCAATGGACACTGGAAGCCTAAGTTGGAACATAATCGCTTAGCCTTGAGAAACCATTTCACAAGAGGGTTAAGATACCGTCCCTGCGTTATGCATTTACACCTGAAGCTATGACACAAAGCTATTGCCGTGCGGGTATGATCCCTTAACCTCCAACATGCCCAAGAGGATTTGGCGGCAAAGAAGTCTTAGCGGTGCTTTCCACTTGTTCAAGCAGATTAGTGTATCATGGTTCGGCTGGATGATGCTATCACTCGGGTGCTTCGTACCCCGCTGGTATGATATGAACACGAACATAAGGTGACCCGACTGTTGCACTGTTCTTCGATCACACATACTTGTGAACTACGACACAAATATCGTGACACAGATCTCTCTTGTCATTGAACAATTTAACAGAAATATGTCGAAAGTGCAATACAGATTGGCGTAGCGCAAGACGAGAAGTCGCGCAGAAACCATCCAGCAACACAAGCCAAAGTTGGAATCGCATCCTGCGTGAAGACATGTTTCCTCCCGTTGTGCACACGCAGCGCCCTGACAGTAGTGTGCCAGCTTAACAGTGTGCCATCTCAGCATGAACAGAGCATGACATCATCAAGTTGGCATACTGTTGACTCAAACACTACATTTTTGAAACCCACGTGGCCCGCATTGCGACATGCATTGGGGGGTTGGGATGTCATGACCCTTTCGGGCTCGCATGTGGTTTGCCCGAATGCTCCACCATGGTTGGGACCGGTGCAGGTGAGCAAAACTCCAAATGAACCAAATAAATGCCCAAAGAAGATGCTAGGAGTGGTTTGATCTTTGTTTTTATCCTGCTCTTGGATGCTTATTATTTCGGATTTTTGTTCGGTGCATTGGAGTATTTTTGTCACGTATAGTATGTATACCCTTTCCTGCTAACAATGCCACCTTGCGGCTGAACATTCCGCTGAAAAACGATGACACGACGCCCATACACGGCATGCTCTCTGGATATTTGCTTGCTTCGTTCGCTTTGTCGGCTTCGCTCTGTTTGAGTCACGGGCTGGGGCCGGTACTTCGGATACTTCGGAATAAGAGTCGGTTTCGCTCTGCATCCTTGAACTCCACCAAACAGAGCCCTTCACGAAAGCTCTGGAATCACCAACATTAGACCGCCTGATCCCTACCGTGCCCAGTCGCCTTGTACTACCTGGTGGAAAAGGGCCAAGACCTCTGCATTGCCTCGGCGAAATCCGGGCAGCTGTGCCGAATCAGGCAAGGAAAAGACGGGAGAAGGGAGCACCCAGCCGCCACCAGCTCTTAACTTACCTTTGGTTAGTAGGGAATGGAGGAATGGGGTACAATTATAACTACTATTACTACCATTCTTCCATTCCCTGCTAACCAAAGGTAGGTTAAACAGGGCAGTATAAAACATGGCTAAAGGCCGTGACTGCAGCTTCCCGATTTGCTGTTGCAGATGCGGGTTCGCTCAAGGTAGGATTTGCACAGGATGTGCATGAGGAGGCTGCCGATGTATTGGTGCTACACCGGCAACAACTCTGGCAGGGACCTTGTAGGGGCCACAATTACACCATGGCACAGCAGTGGATAAGCTCTTCGGATTGTCTGCCATATGATATCCATTTAACCAGCAATTGCCTTAACTTGTAGCTGCATCCCTGTATAATCTACATGTTTGCGGAAGTGTCTGCATCCGATAGATCCATAAACCCTGTTAGGATTGTCTCGGCCAGTGGCTTGCATCCTTTGTAGTATCTTATTTGTGCTGCCTAATCCTGAAAAAAGTGAGGGGTCGATGGCTGCTAGAGGGTGGAAGACAATTTGTTTGAACCACTCGGGTTTAGGATTACCAGGTCCGTTGCTACCACTTCGTGGCGGCACATTCCCGCCCACAGCTGAACTCACAACGATGCTGGCAGAAGGACTTTTGCGAAGGCAGGGTGCTGATACCGCGGCCCAGCGCGTCCCAGTTGTTCTTGGGCTGACTCGGGTCTCTGCACTTACCTTCAGGGGAACCTTCACATTCACGCTGTGTGAACTTGTGCACACCTCAACCTTCCGCCACGAATCGAGGGAAAGAAGAGCCGAAACGTCGCCCTACCTGTACTTTGAGGGTTGTCCCACTTTGCCCACAATCCTAAGAAGCAACGCCTCCGACCCACGCACCAAAAGCCTCAATCTTGGAACCCGAGGCCCCGCGCACTGATCTGCCTTTGTTTCCGCATGTGTGCGCGAGTTGAAGAAAGTCACCGCCATTGAGGTAGGGCATCCTTATCCGCGAGTTTCGGCTTCGGGGTTGCGTCGGCTTCTGGATTCAGGCTTGAACGAGAACAAAAAGAATGGCCCCCGTCCAGCCCAAACGCGGAATAGAACTGCTGGCTCAAGCTTGGAAGCACAGTGCCGAGATGTTGGAGGACGGCTCTATGATGGGATGGCGTTTGGTGAAAGCAGGCAGATCTCTCGCAGGGCTTGGGTTCATCATGCGGCCACTTCTTCTTCAACCAACACCCCCAGTTCAAGCTTGGATGTGGAGGGCTCCGAAGATGCCAGCCGGAAGAAATCTGAAACGAGTGTGCTCAAGTGCCCAGCAAGATCCAGCAACAAATATCTGAAACACGTCTCAGCCTCGAAACCCAAGCCCTAACGAGGCCTGGACCTTACTGTACCCCCGCATAAGCCGTGGATTCAAGTCCTCGGGTCCTATGTACCCAAACCCGGCTTCTGTCCTGGCTGTTGTTTCTGTCTCGCATGTCCCGGTACACGGAAGGCACAGAATGCAAAGGAAAGAACCGTTTCTAGGCAGAACCGGCTTGGAGTCTGTAGATCTCGGTAGACCGGTAGACGTGGTCAGTAGATTGCCAAGAGAATTTTCTGCGGATGTCCCTACATGTCTGCGCAGTCCTTGCTCATGTTGCGAGAGACAAGTTTCAGGAGCCAAGTGCCTTCGTTCGTGTGGAAGGTGGCTGGCGAGCCGATAGCTGAGACGCAGTAGTCCGAGACCTGAGCCATAATGTTCGCGATTCTGCCAGATGCTATGCCACGAAAGGAAACACAAGGCAATACAAGCCTGCGTCCTGTCATAGATTGAAAAGACCGTCGCATGGTTTCGTATGTTAGTTATGTAAATATAAATAAAAAATACGCCTATAATTAAGCAAACAGATCTATACGAACATACAGATACATAAATTTGTTCAAGAATTTATTTCAATTCACATCTATGTTTATATGACTTATATGCATACACATTTGGGAACACCTGTGTATTGCCAGAAAGAGTGGCCGTTGCATAGACAAACACATCGACAGATAGGTATATAGAAAGATGGATACGTCGATACATTGGCAGTTCGATCGAAAAATAGATAGAGATATAGGTAGTTCAGGAGGTAGGAGGTAGTTAGAGCGGTGAATAGACATGGTGCCGTGTCCAGTGTCCTGCGCCGAGCGTGTCGCGATTACCACCGGACGGGTGTGGCGCCCAAACCCCCCACGAATATGCCGACCGTCACTGGGACAGATCGGACTGACAGGGCCTTGTGCCTGCGATCCTCGTGACTGTCATTTCTTTCAAACTTTCGAATCGCGCTCTTGTTGCCAGAACTGCTTCATCAGCCTTGCAAGCTTGAGTGGCCAGAGACATCAGAGGCATTTGCGGGCCAAAGATGTAATTGGGAAGGCACGTCCTTCCTAGAAAGGTACAGAACGCAAGGCTCACCACGGCCTCAACATTCCCAATACAGATTGCAACCGACTGCTTCACCCCAGCCCCTCGTGTGGTGTGAGTGGGTTTGCATTTGGGCGTGTTCAACCCTGCCTCCGAGTGAGCATGTGTGTGGCTGGATGTTGGGGTTTGGGTTCAGGTTGGTGGGGCAGCAACCCTGCCGATAAGTTTGCATGGATTTGGGTTCAATCGACCGTGGGCTAGGTAAGTAAGGATTTGACCAGTTTGACACATTCAATCCTCTCTCATATGCTTCTGTTTCCGTGTGTGTGTGTGTGTAACTCCGTCCGTGTGTGTGTGTGTGTGTGTGTGCGGGTGTGTGGCCGTATGCGTGTGGGTGTGCATCTGCAGCATAGGAAAAGGCGTGGGTGCTCGTCGGTGTGGGCATGGATGCGGGTGGATGAGGGGGTGGGTTTGGCACCCCGTCCTTCATGTGGGTCCGAGCGCTTGCGAACTGACTAACGACAGCTACGAGAATCGCGAACACAAACCACCCCAGTCAAACGACTGTGGCACTCTTGAGACGTCGCATTGACAGCAGGAACGACATCAGCCACAATCACAAGTCACCATGTTGGCCATGGTATTGAAACCAGCTAGCCAAAAGCGCCAAGTAACTAAGCCTATCATTCTAAACGCCCTACTGTCTACGTACTTATATCAGCGCTTTCCCGATGTCTGCCCAACCCCCTCAACACTAAGCCTACTTCGGATTAGGCCTCGTTCATTTTCTTCAGGAAACCGATCTCCCGGTCGGTAAATGCACTCCTCGCTCGCGAGACGTGATGCGGCATCGTAGCAAGCATGGGTCTGTCTACTGTAGCCGACGACAACCGGGCGAGCAAAAGAAAAGGTCAAATCCAGGAAGGAAAGACACACAAAAATAACATTGACAGCAAACGAAGCAGGAAACACTTCGGTAGATCCGTAAACAACTTTGCCAGTATAATTGACCCAAACGGACAGCACAGCAGCATAAAACACAGCACTCAATTTAAGAGTCGTCGTGGCCGTCGTCATACTCGAGCAGTGGCAGTGGCAGTAGCAGTGGCGGTGGCAGTGGAAGCGGCAGCAGCAGTAGCCGCAGCAGTAGCAGTAGCAGTAGCAGTAGAAGGAATAGTAGTACTAGTAGCAGCAGCAGCAGGAGGAAGTCGTGGTGGTAGCACTTAGTAGTTTTCGTAGTAGTAGTAGTAGTAGTAGTAGTAGTAGTAGTGGTAGTAGTAGTACTAGTAGTAGGACGAGTAGCAGTAGTAATAGTAGTAGTAGTAGTAGTAGTAGTAGTAGTAGTAGTAGTAGTGGCAGTAGTAGTAGTAGTAGTAACAATAATTTAATAGTCGTAGTAGTAGTAGGAGTAGTAGTGGCTAGTAGCAGTAGTAGTAGTAGTAGTAGTAGTAGTAGGAGTAGTAGTGGCTAGTAGCAGTAGTAGTAGCAGCAGTAACAGTAGCAGCAGCAGCAGTGGCAGTGGCAGTGGCAGTGGCAGTGGCAGTGGCAGTGGGGGCGGCGGCGGTGGCGGTGGTGGAAGTAGCTGTTGTGGTGGTGGTGGTGGTGTTAGTAGTAGTAGTAGTAGTAGTAGTAGTAGTAGGAGTCTCGGCAGTCGTGCTGGTGGTGGTGGTGGTGGTGGTCGTAGTGCTAGTAGTAGCAGTAGTAGTGGGGGGTACAACAGATGAATCCCGTAGTTGAGTACGCTACTCCAAGCACCCGCAGCGGATGAATTCTGGCAAGGTGCTTTTCTTTTATCAGCTTCAATGTGACGAAGTTATGGGCATCATCTCCAGAGCACCTGGAAGTGTCTTTTTCCCTTTCGCATGGCTAGGATCGATGGAAATGTCTCCGAGTGCGGCTGGGATAGGCACAGAGGAAAATTCTGAGCAATTGCTGTGCACACTTGTACCATTCAAGGTCTATTGTCGACAGGGTTTGGAGACTGCTAAGCGCTAAGATCATTGGTACACCTCGTAACGGTTTCGTGGGAACGCCACAGTGAGCTGCAGCGACATGAAGGCGACATCGGCAATCTGCCCTCGATCCTCCTGTAATGACTGCTGTGACCATACCTTCGATCTCAGCACCACCCTTCCTCTCTCATGTTCCTCTTCACAGACGGGCCTGATACATTGCATTGTGATGTGGAGACATTACCCGCAGAAAAAGATGTGTGCATGCATGTCAGGTAGCGGTACAGCATGTTTGAAAGATGAAGACTCTCATAGTGCTATGGAAAGCTATGGAATACCAACTGCAATTGTACAACATGTGCTCCTCACAAATCGCCATCGAACAAGTTCCTTTAGTTAACATTAATATCGTGGCACTGTCGTGCCTACATAACCAGCAATTCAACCGCCCTTACTTGACGCTTATGCTCCTGACGGTTTCGGGTTTGTAGCTTAGGAGGACTGTCTGAAACGAGAAGCCCCGATCCGCAAAAGGTAACAGCTCAACATGAAGCATCCAGGATCGGCAGCTCCAAGAACAGCCCAGTAGATCCCAAACCCCAAAAGGCCCAAACCCACACTCTGAGCAATTCTTGCCAGGAGTCGCCACTTTGCACTTGAAAACTTCCTGTCCATACAGTCTGGCCGCGAACTCTGCAAGTCTCACTTTATTTACATTTCTGGTGGATTAATTGCGCAAGCCGAGGAAGTGGATGTGAGACTGCGAGCCTGGGGCCTAGAGCCTTCCATCGTTTCCCACCAGTGCTGTGCATAGTATGAAGCAACCTTCGCGGTGTGCTGTCCTTCTTGCTTCCAAATTTGGTACGGACCGGAGTGTTTGCTGTCGTGAATGACCGGCTAAGGATATACTATATTTGACAGAGCAACCCCCGTTGATCTTTAGCACCCAGACCCAAAACAGACGCGGAAGCCATGCATCAAGATTGTATCTACCGGCGAGACGAGGAAACGTGGTCCGTACAACAGGTAGCATGCTCATCAGTTTCACCTGCCTGCAATAACACGCAAACAGCTCCAACCCAATTCTCCCAAAGAGAAGGGACAGTATCGTGGGTGCAATTGAGGCTCTCCAAACGATCCCGACCCCAGTCGGTCCACGATCTTCAGCCT
This sequence comes from Symbiodinium sp. clade A Y106, assembly GCA_003297005.1. Classification (NCBI taxonomy): domain Eukaryota; class Dinophyceae; order Suessiales; family Symbiodiniaceae; genus Symbiodinium; species Symbiodinium sp. clade A. Next base: position 23,723 of record BGNK01000929.1, read on the forward strand.
CGGATCTGGGGCTCTTCAGCCAGTGCCTGCTTTCGGTGCTTCTCGCTTTGTGCGTCTGCGACTGGTCTAGAGGTCCATGGATTGTGGCTAGGGAGCCAAAGATCCGCAACCTCCGAGGCGAGTTGTTATTCTTAGTGCTATCATAATTATTATTGCTATTATTATTGCTATTGCTACTATTTTTCATCCTTTGCAAAGCTGACAGGGCCTTTGCTTACGGCAGAAAATTCGACGAGCAGGGGCATCGCAGTAAACGAACCAACTGTGAGACTCTTGTGTGACGAACCTTCGGCCTCAAACAGTGTTGGTTCCCGGGACTGGGACTAAGATGGGCCCGGAACCCACAACGACTTTGCTTGGAAATGCTTGAGGCATTCGAAAGCAGGATTCGGGCTCGAGCATTGCAATAATTGCTCGCGGCCCTTTCCTGGCAAGGAGGCCTTGTGCAACGGCCGCTATACAGGATACAGGACAAGGTTGCATTGAACAATCCTGCTGCTGAAGCCCGTGTTGCAATTTAGTTTGACTACCGCGAGTTGGGCAATCAGCTGTTGAAATTGCAAGAACCCGAAACTTCCTTGTCTAAACCGACAAACCCACTCCTGCTCCAGTATAGATTTGTCAACGCTGGTCACAGCTGAGTTGCCGCTTTCTCCAGAAATAGGGTAATTCTGGGAATGACGCGCTGGTCTCAGCGAAGCCTGCATTTCTGAAAAGGATGCGGACCCATCTGGTGGCGGTGCCACAGGACTTCGTACTAAGGCAGCGAGCTTTTCTTGAATCTCGGGCTGAGACGCAAGGCCTGAACCCAAAGGCCTCCCGAGTATATCACAAAGTCAGTTGTTTATTTTCGGTGGGCTGGGCTTGGAAGCTCGAGAAGCCGGAGCTAAGCCGACAGCTCTGTCGCAGGATCCGGCAGCCCTCGAAGTCATCGCTACCACGACAAGAAGAACAGCAATTCTCGGAGAGTGGAAACAAGTACACGCAGCACTAGATAGGTCTCGTGATGGTTGTGGTCATCATCTTGGTCGTTATCATCTTCCGCAAGGTTGTTAATATCACCTGCCCAACTCTGGCCATCACCAGCAGCATGTTCATTACCATCAGCGCCATAATATTGATTGTTACGGTACCCTTCGGCAAGTGCCTGCTCCTCTTCCGCATCCTGATCCTGGTCCACAACGCGTTCCACGCTCGCTGTCCCAGCCCCTGCTTCCCCATCTTCATCAACTACTACAATTGTCGCGCTACGCATGTTATCGAGAAACGGCTGCAAATACTATGCACCATCAATCATTCACATCATCGTGATCAAGGACCAGATAGGATAGGCATCTATGTCACGATGTCATGAGATCGAGAAGGCTTGCCAGTCGCCTGAGATCCGGTAACAAAGGCACGACCTGCCCCTCCTTCAAGGACGGTACAAGCTAAACATGGACCCGAAGGCTTGCAATTCGCCCAGGGGCTGGACATCGTCAGTGGCAGGTTCTGCCCATTCATCAACTGTCGAAAACCAGTCTCCTTTGTGCTGATTGGGAGGTTTGGGGTGTAGGGACATCAATCATCAGTGTTGCAAGTTTGGGCTCTCGGTTAAAAAAGCTCCCTCCGGCGTGTGAAAGACTAGTCCAACATGCAGCTGTTGGCCTTGTTTAGCTTTGGCATCAGGTCGCAAGCTAAACTCATGTGGAAACTCATGGTAACGAAAGACCTTTCCTTCCCTGCATGAGGCACCCTGACCTGGTTCCTTCTCAGTGTATGCCTATACATACGTATTTAGCTATATATACACATCCATTATGTGCACATACACTAACCAGGTATGCCTGTCTATGTGTGCATACCTGCGAATGATGAAAGCTCATATACATATACATATACGTACAGGATATACATATACATATTTTTAGCACTCGCACTCGACAAGCAGGCGGTATATGTATACATGCGTATATATATATATATATATATATATGTATGTATGTATATATATATATAATTAAGAAGAAGAAGACTCGAAGAAGTGGTCTCTCTAGAACCAAGTGTCGTCAAAGGCCCGCAGACGGGGAAGAAAATTCTCTTCCTCTAGCTGCCTCAGAACAGCTCTTTGGTCTTGTCAAAGTCTACATCATCCCTTCCGCGTGCGTATTGCTATGTCCTCCGTTCTCGATAATGAGAGCTTCAGGATACATAACATGCGAACTGGAGCCACTTCATATGGAGCCAACATGCCATTCAGAAGCAAGCGATGAAACCGGTCAAGCCTGCATCCGTGACTCTGCGTGTTGTGCCTGCCTGCTGCCTGCCGGCCTGCCTAGCAGCAACTTACCGATGGACGAGTTCAAATCAAGGTTTCCGGGACTCGAGACAACATGTCGAAGGCGCTCGTAGCGAAAGGCATGGCCCCCAGCCAGCAACACGGCCAGGAAGAGTGCAGCCATGACGGCCGATTACCTTGGATGTGCTGCAGATGCTCGACAACCCAACTCTGAAACGAACGGACAGCGACTTGGTTCCATTCAGATTTAAAAATGCCCGATGCAACCTGTTGCTGTTGGAAGCACGCATTCAAAACCAAAGCCAGCCAAAGCCCCTCAGAACGCCACCAAACGCCCGCAGTGTCAATGACACCCCAGGACGCCAAGCAACAGCGCTGGCCGCTAGCGCTTGACAGGTACGACTAAGTCTGCCCAATCGGTCGGGCAATATAGACAACAATCCTGTCTCATCATGTGTCATCACATGGCGCTGCATGCATGCCTCGTCACACTCCGGCCAAGCAAACGCGGATCTACACACGTCTTTCGCTTAAGGGCTATGGCCAAAGCTACAGTTCTCAAGATTCCGCAGCGACACCATGTTCGCAACGCGCCAAGACTCCACATGCCACGCCTCTAACGAAAGACTGTGTCCCATAAGCAGTGCCATGCTGCAGGTACGCTTGGATTTGTCAAACCTCCGCCGATGCTTTGGGGCATTGGTTTGCTTTCTGAGCAGCTTGAAGCCGGAACCTTTACGTGTAGCAAACAATAAAGTCAAGCAGCAACCCATAATTACCTACTGCAATGGCTGCAGTGGTGGAAACAAAACAACTGATGCTTCAGCATCCCGTGTTTCAAACAGGCTGTAGTACAGGGCTTGGCCCATTGGCCGCTGTGGGTCCATGGGTCAAGATTGGGGGTACACCTCAAAGCCCTAGCCCTGACAACACCAAGCACCGTGACCTAAGCAAGTCGGGCGAAGTGTACTTCAAGTACTCTCAAAACGACGTTCGACCGAGACTCAAAGCCAAACCTTAAGCCCTCCCCGCCTATTCGTTGTTCATGGGAGGCTGCCCGAAGCATCGCCATCTCTAGAGCCGAGAGGTTGCGAAGATGGCAGGCCGGGCAGTCTGGCACTGTAGGGTTTGCTGGTACCTCCGTGCTTGCTAGAAACTAGGGGCCGGCACCTGCCCATGTTCAAGACGGTATGGCTGAAATGGGAAAAACAAAAACCCTGTATCTGTAATTACACATCCCACACATTCCTAAACCATAAAGTCGGGCTTCTCACTCTATCGGCGAAGGGTTGCTTCGGAGTTCGGGCCCAGGGATTCCTCTCCAGCCTAACTGCCCGTGCACATACCACTTGGAACTTAAAGGAAGCCGTGGATCAAACACGTATCTATCAGCCCGAGATTTAGCTTGCAAGCAATCGGTGTTGTGAGGCGAGCATGGCCGGAAACAGGGTGCATCACGATCCCATCTTGTACAGTGTCCATAGACCGTCAAGCAAGACTAGGCTGCGAAGTAATTTGAACACAATTCCTCTCAGGCAATACGAAACCTTCGACCGGAAGTTGCCAAGCTCAGGGCGGACATGCAGACCGAAGAGGTAGGTGGATTGAATTCTTGGTGTTCGGATTGCATTTGGTTTTCGACGCAGGTGCGAGGCAAAACAGCGCAGCTGCCCTGCGCATTGTATGCTACGGGGCATTACAGGAGAGCAGCTGCAGTTTCAGCAGCATTCAGATTCTGACATACTCATACAGGGTATGGGTCTGGCGGCGAACCCCTGCAAACCTTTTGCAAACCCCGACTCCCGCGCCGGTCTCCGGTAGCTCACAGCTCACTGCAATCCTGCACGAAACAGTTGGGCAAGCCTCGCAGAGACCAAAGTCGAAAATGCGAGCGCCTGTGTTCAAGTGAGTGAAACAGCAGCCACTGCAGGTACATCATGTTAGCAGACCCGCAAACCCACAAAATCTCGACCGGCCCCCAAATGCTACTCCAACCACTGAGTCCCACAAGCCAGGAGCCTGCATTTTCACCTCCCAAGCCCGAGGCTTTCGACCACAGGCCGGGGGGATCTCGACACTCTAGCAAGCTTGTTTGCTTCGGAAGAAGCTGCACGCATCTAAATGTGTAAAGGTTGCGGGCTGCGAAAAACACCACGGCCTGAGCGATGTACAGTATTCACAGAATGTCGTCGCACGATCTCACTCTCATTTCCGGTCAAACCAGATCAGATCAACTTGGCTTTTCCACTGCTTTAAAACATCGTCCGAATCTTCCTCCCCTTCTTTTGACTTCTCCGATTTCTCCGACTCCTCCTTCGTCTCATCAGTTTTCTCGCAACGTCGACGTCTTTTCAGCCTCATCTCACGGTTCATGGGACCCCGCCTCTCAAAAGCATACTGAAGCAAGGGGACACCACTGAATAAGCCAATGGATTTGGTATAAAGAAACTAACAAACGTACGGGGACACAAGCAAGCCCCTATGCAATGTGCATGGGTGTGAACGCGTGAATGTTCTAAAGCAAGTTAACAAACAACTAAATCAACGAAAACACGTGTATATGTATGTATGTATGTATACGTACACATATTGTATGTACGTATGTATGCACGTATGTATGTGTGCACGCATGTATGCATGTCTGTGTGTGTGTATGTGTGTGTAAATGTATGTGCATGGGAGCGTGCACATGCAGGAGCATGGGGGGCCCGGGTTCAGGGCTTGCCACGTGTACAGTAATCTTGTTCGGGGTGTTGGGCTTGCCACCCAACCTACCGGATCAGTTTGCGAACCCATTTCACCTGTCACGATAAAAGCAGATTTTGGCAATATTCGTACATGAGAGTAAGCGGTGGCATCTCCAATCAAAAAATGCGGACTATAGTGACTATACACCTACATCAATTGCGATAAGAGCGGTATAAAACAACGGAATTGTGATTGGGATCGAGAGCATGCTTTGCCGCGAGATCTATGTTGAAGTTGGTCTTGCTTCACTCGTCTATGCTCCTGTCTGTGCAAGATTCTCTGGTGATGTGGAATTACTTCTTGGTTGGAGCCTCGTGCTTTCGTGTGCCTGCCGTCTTCACAGTGAAGGAGAAGTGCAAGCTGAGGAGGTGATGATTTCATTCGGTCCTGTCATCCAGCATGTCGCTGATGTTTGACTCGCTGGCCAAACCATAGTCATCTTCGTCAAGGTAGTTCACTATTCCTCGTCCATCTTGGATTCTTGTTCTTGGCTCTTCTTTGCTTGCAGAGGTGTTGACTGCTGTCGAGATTCTGTACCGCGTTTCCTTTCCTGATCCATCTGCTTCTCTGCTGCAATGCCTGAACCTGCACGGCTGTGCTGAAACGATGGTGATGGTGATTGCCATGATGCTGATCATCATGATGATGTTGACATGGTCAAAGCGGCGAGATTGTGACAAAGAGGTACGGCGACTCGTTGTGAAGCTATTTCTCAGTGTCACTGCATGTATCGCAATTCGTGGCCGCTCCTTGCAGCCAGGCACTTCCGGGCAACGTTCTGCAGCTCCTCCATGTCGGGACCAGCTTGGAGAAGCATAGGGTGTGTGCTACAAAACTTGAGATAATCACGACGGCTTCTCATGCGGCCCTTCCCCGCAAGCACAACGATGGTCGGAACGCTGCCAAGTGATGCAGCCACGACCGAGATGAACGACAGGAATGTCGCCCCCACCTGCTGCCTAACTGCTCGCAGCTCGGCACGCAGCACAGTGGCTTCACGTTGTGAAAGGCTGTTTGAAGGGGACCCCAGAGACATAACGAAAATGCATAGAAAGATGCATGCAGGGATTGCGAAAATTAAGCCGAAGCAGGCTGCCAGTCGTCGCTTGGACTGAGCCCACAATTTTGTGTATGACCACCCAAGCAGAAACGCGAAATAGGCTGCTGGCAGCAGGGAGCCGTAAGCTGTGAAATAAATCATCCAGTTTAGCAAGGTGTAAGACATACTCGTCGCACCAGCATCACCAGAGGAGTAGGAGCTTAAGAACTTCTGGACGAACTCCTCTGCTCTAACAAGAGACGCTGGTCCAAGCGGTGCGATCATAAAGAAGCTCGCGATCTCCCACAATACGAGGAGCGCAACATTGGCTCCTACTATAGGCGCGAGTACATCTGTGGACGCATGCGGGCCTGAGGCTCGATAGCCTCCCTCCTCCATACCATCAGGTGGCCGGACGTCCAAGAGCCACAAGACTGCTCAATGTGGTGTGGAATCCTGTGGGGCTGGAAATGTAGGTAGTCCCCGAAAATAACACCACGCTGTCAATCCAAGAGTTCTTCGAAACTGCCCTTCAGCATGAGCATGGACGTCACGAGTGTAAGCAACGCCTGTACGGGCGGCATTTGGTAGAAACACGCGCAATCTTCATTCTCGATAAGGGAAACAAATAGATGTGCTGCCCAAGGCCCAGTATGCAGCTGTCGATGCAGCACACCCACGCGCGAGGAGTGACAAAAACGCTGTGTATGCGGCACACTGCCTCTGATTCTCGATGACTAACCCATCGTGAACAATTCTCAGGACACACCACAGCCTCGCAAACTGCAGGAACCAATCCCGGCCGCTGCCAAGAAGGTGATTCTGGACTCCTCCCTTCACCTCAACATGGGTGCAAAGCTGTCGCATTGCATCAGCGGTTACGTTGGGGCATAGTGCATGTGGCTGATATGACTCGTCCATGCCCGCCGCTGTCACGTACGCAAATCGAGCTCGGAGGTTCACGAGGAACGTCCACCAACTGGGAGTGCCTTCGAACGACTTAAGACTTAAGTATTGTCATGCGCATGACCTTCTCATGACCGTTCAGCACACTGGCAAAGTAACCATGTGTTGTGTCAACGTTGCCAGTGGGAAAAATCTTTTGATAAACGCAGCCTGCTGCAGACTCGTCGTTGCAGGGCTGATAGCTTTCCGGATCGATGTTCGTAATTGTAACCACGAAGGTGAGGGAGAGAAATGTGGAGAGGAGCGTCATGCCGGCAGCCCTGGCATGTGGCCAGAACCTGTACAGGCAGGCCGTGGCATCTGGCAAACAAGCTCCGGCCTGGTACCCCTCAGTGCTATGAGTATCTTTGTCAGAGTTTTCCTGTGATACACTCCTCTCCACATCGGGAACTGGCTCGGGTAGAACGGCTGCACACGCCTCCGCCTCGGTGAGTTGACTGTCTGGTGCTGGGCTGGGCATTGTGACTGTGCCTTTGCTTTTGTTCCTGGCTCTTTTTGTTCCCCTTCCTCTCTTTGCGACATGAGAAGCCGCACGATCTGGTTCGGGACCTGCCTTCCCAAGCTTTTTGTGATCGCCTAGGTCTGGGTCCTCTTCGGTTTGGAGAGACACCGCAGAGGCGTCCAACAATTCCGAGCTCACGTCGTCTCTGCTTTTTGCATCGGAATGCACTACAGCGGCATCCAGCACTCCCTGGGCCGCTTGCGAGCGCAAGCCCACGTCGTCTGGGCCTTTGGCATCTTCAGAAGACTCTTCCAGCACTTCGTCGGCCAGTTGCAGGGGCGAGTCTAGCTTTTTCGGCAGAGCCTCACGCACGCAGTGCGGCCGAGCTCCCGCACTTGTGGGGCTCGGGCCCACCGCCAGGTCCCAAAGAGCAAGGGGGTCCGAGGATGCCATGCAGGCGCGAGGGTTCCAAATTCAAATCCGAAGCGAAACTGCAAAAGGTATGCTTGTGTGTTTTCTGAATGCCAGAGATGCGGTGTCTCTGTCTGCAGAAATGGATGGGTCGAAGGCCGTCATACACTGGGCTGGTGCTACTGACAGGTCTGCAGAGAAGGTTGTTTGAGACCTGCACTAGACCCTCAAATCCCCACTTGCTAACCGTCGTAACCAACCAAGCGAACAAAAGCTGCCATCTCAACTATCTGTTGAGAGCTGGTGGATGCCCATGTGCTACAGGTCTACGTCTACGTCAGAGAAGTAAGCCCCTTCCCGGCTCCTCAAAGCAACACTGGCAACAACCGATGCAAAACAGTACCTCGCCACACAACGACCACCAGGTACATGTCACAGTTAACTTTATCCTTGTTGGCATTTTCGATGCTTACTGTACCGTTCCTGCCTGGAAGACTGCTGGGAATCCAATGGCTGTGACGCTGACCACGTTCTCTTCCTACTGTCAGAATGACTACCACCTATGCGACGACGAAGAAAGACGACGACGGCGACCGCGACGCCTGCAGTCGGCTACAGCTACAGCCGCTGCTTCTGGCTGTTGCTACCGTATCTCACAGTCGGTTGTCATTGGAGTGCACAGCAACACGTTCCCAATGAAATGGTCCCTTTCACGCTCCGTCATGTCTGTGCAGCGACGTTTGCGGGGAGGGCGAGTGGGTGCCTTCGGCAGGCCCAACAGAGACTTGACATGCAAGTAGGATGAATTCAGCTTCCACTTTGGGAAGATGCTAAAGGTGTCTGCAGCCGGCCGAGGAATGCTGCGAAAGTTTGAGGTCCAACTGCTTCATCCGATCCTCCATGATTTATGGCCGCTGAACAGCCACCGTCTAATGCAGCCAAAAGCGGACCGTGTAGAAATGGCGGCTTTGCACCTCACTGAACTGCAGACTTGTGCACAGCTCATGCCACCATCTTTTGGTTTGTGTGAGTCAAGTCTACCAAGCTGCCTGATGGGCCAGAACCCCGGCCCGAGACCTCAAACCCTACATTAAGGTCCTAAACCCTGAAACCGCGATCCCCAAAACCCTAACATGTCAAACCTGCAGAACCCCCAAAACAATCGAAATCAAACATCGCCAGCTCACAGGGTCGAAGCATCGACCTTGCTGGCGACCAAGTCTGCAAGTTCGTGAGCTGCCTGAGATGGATTTAAGGCTTTCCTTCCAGGCTTCAGGGTTCCGGGTATCTGGAGCTCAGAGTTCAGGCTATATATTTTCTCCTTTGTGTGTGGCCCCACTTTATCCAACCGCCAAGGTCGAGACGTCAGAAACCCTGGAGCCTGCTGGAGCCTCAGTCCACTACCAGGCAATATCTACTGTAGGGGCTTTAATAATTAGAATAGGGTTTAGGGGTGATGCGGGCGAAAGCCCGTCGACGAAGAGCGAAACGAAGGACGACATATGCATGCTCAAAGAATGTGTATATACACGTTTAAAGAAGGTCTCTACAACTTGCTGCAAATAGATTGCAAGGTCGAAGCATTGCATCGTACTTCTGGGACCAGGAGTCCAAAGTCTGTACAGGGAAGTCCTTTGGTTTAGGACATCGCCGTGTAAGATTGCGCAGCTCAGCAGAATAATTGATCAGCTGATTGCAAGAGGCACATCTTTCAGCCTGTGCCCAAACAGGCTCAAGGACATGCGTGCGACAATCATTCTCGAGAATTTGGCTAGCTTTAAACCTTCGAAAGCAGCCTGAAATCTAGGGACCCCTTTGATAGCCGCATTACATCTCTTAAGGGGGCCAGGTCGGGAAGGAAGGGCACTACGAATTTGTTGTCCCGTCAAGGAACTCCACTTTTCAAGCGTGACTTGGGTGATACAGGCAATTTGGTTCGGCACCTCATTTTCATCATTTTGCATGTCAAGTATTTGGTCAACCCAGGGCAAAGGAGATTTGGCAAAGCAGCTTCAGAAGGGAACGTTTCAAGCCATTTTGCTTGAGACTCAACTGTTTCAAGGACGTCATCAAAATCATGAGTGTGAGTCTGAGTCTTAAAAAGATACGTCGCAAGGACTTTGTATTTATAGGACCGCATACCGACAAACTGGCCAACATGAAGAAAATCTACACAGGAGCCACCATTTTGAACAAAAAGCGCAAGCGCCTGAGTCCAAGTTCTGACGGGTGTAGCGGCTTCAGCAGACTGGGTGGTCCGTTTGGACCAGAAGCTGAAGGGTTTTGGGGTATATTATGCTATAAATATAGTAAGGAACCCCCAAAATCGTGTTGGTAATTATTTAGGCCCCTATGCTACAGGGTTTCGGGCGCAGTGTTGGGGTCGACCAGGTGTACGCAGGCTTAGGAAAAGCTGGCTTAAGCCAAAAACTTTGGATTGTTGCCTTCCGGAAACATAGCCACGAGCTGAAGATCCAGCCTACAGGGCACCACAGAAGTCACAGCACTCGGAAGAACCCTAAACAACTCGACCTGGAAATTGACCAGTGCAGTATAATGGAGCACAAAAGGCAGCTACTAGACACAAGATTCACAAGTTGCTGAACGTGTGCACTCGCATCTGCTTCGTTCCTATATAAGGGCCGAGGAGTTACAACTGTACGCGTGCGAACTATCATTCTGTCGACCCCAAAACACGTCCTGTTCTCGTGAGATTCTGCCTTTCTTGCTTTTGGGCAGGCCCTAGGTCAAGCCGGTGATCCTCTACACCGCTAGGTCCTTGTGAAAATCAGCCCTCAGCCAATTTCAGTTTCCGGGTGCCGAAGGACTCTCGTCAATGTTACATCATCCATTACCGCCTTAAGTTACCTTGTATCTTGGTGTGCTTTCGGCCTTTGCGAAGAGCCTTAAACCCCAGTCCTTGTCTCATTTGGGAGCTTTCCGAAAATAGGGGACCCTATTATAGTAGCCTAAATAGTAGGATCTTTATTATCAGGACCCCAAAATGAGGTACCCCTTTTTACTAGGAAGATGGCGAAGATCCGAGACCGCAGCCGCACGGTGTTCACGCTGCCCCGCCGCCATCATCTCTTCGAGGCGAGCGAACTGCCTGCTTGGCTTCGGGACAGGTTCGACGCTGACACTCGCACGCAGCAGGCAAGGCTCCACACAATCGGGACGGTTTAGGGTTTGGGCTTTGGAGTTTAGGGGTTTTCGGCGCTCACACTCGGGCATTCCAGGCGAGGCATATGGTTCGGAGTCTGTTGAGTTTAGCGGTTTAGGGGAGACTTGGCTCTGGTTTGCAGCTAAGGCCGGCCCTTGCTGAATCTAGCTTTGGGAAGCTTCGTTTACCGAGACGTTCGTGCGATCTTTCCTGCGCGCGTCTAGATGAAAAAAACTCCTCTACATTGGAGCCTCCACGTGGAGCGTGCAGACTTCCGGGGCACGCCCACTCTGGCACATGGTTGCAGAAAGTACGGCTTCGACAGCGCTTCTATTACTCTCGTCCGTCTTTCCATGTTAACACATTCGTGCAACGCATTGCAATGCTATTCTGGTCTCCTGCATAAGGGAGGGAGGGTTCGTTCATCAATAATGCTTGCGGCCCGGTAACTGTCATGCTCTCTGTCTCAGTGTGCAGCTGCTGGGCAATAACATGTTGTGCCAATAGTTCTCGAAGGGATGTCGATCAAAGCCCGGCCCTTTCCGTGCCCGACCTCTTTGTCAGCTTCCGATGCTTGCTGAACAAGCTGGCCAGCTTGCGGCACTCCAACCTTAACAAAGGGCTTTCAACCCTCAGAGACGTGCTAGCTGTAGTGCCTGAAACAGCGCCTGCTTCGTTGCTAGTCACTAGTCACTTAGTCTACAGCGCTGCAGCTACTGCGGCTGCGGACCGGAATAATGATGGCCCGGCGTTCGATCATGCAGCCTGTTGTCAAAACAGTAAAGATGCAGGGGCTGAAGTACACCAACATCAAGCATGGGCCACGAACACCGGACAGCTCAATACAACAGCAAATGTTCCTGGGCCAGCCACATCAAGGTCTCGAGGTCGATCCCTTTGGCCATGCCTTTCAGTCGCCTGGTGTCGGCCGTTGCTGCGCCCTCGCACCCCTAAAAATCCCAAACTGCTAATGCTCGGGTCTATAGGGTTTGCTATACAGCTCTCAACATTCGGACTCTGCCAGATGATGGTCTAGGGCTCGCGAAGGGTCCAGATATGTCCCGATGTGAAGCGCCACAGGGTTGGGGTTTAAGATTTGGACTCGGGGCGTGAGCACCTGCGATCACCTGCGTCTCTTCGAAGAGAAAGAATGGATACGCACACAACAGGCGACAAGAAAGCCCAAAGGAACTTAAGCCGATGGTGCACCCCGCAAGACCTGTGTTGCATGATCCTCGCCCCTCCTCGGACATCCTTCTTGCAAAACCTCTTTTGAACAAGAGGGGCTTGTACATTGTAAGGTGTTGAAAATCCGCACCCGAGGGTCCTAAAACCTCAGCCACGGCGCATGCAACCCATGACGAACTCGTCAAGCTCCAGCTCGTGGCTCCTCGATGTGGCTTTGAGGGTTTCAAGGACGAGGCTTCATTTTATGGAGCTTCAGGTTTTACAGGTGTTACATGTTAAGGGAAGCCTGATCATTATTGCTTTGGGCTTTTCTTGGAGCTTGAGGTGTCTTTGCTTTTGTTTTCCGGGCGTTTTACGGATTGAAGCAGTCGAACTCGAGGGATCGGGACGGCAGCAGATCTTCGGAGCTCTTCGGAATGGACCGATGCAGTGGCCCCGAAGGTTTTGCAGCACAAGTCTGAGGAATCCGCCTCGCTAATGCCATGGTTTGCAATTCCTTGTTATGTTGCTTTCGTTGTTGTTGTTGTGGGTTGCCTCTTATGGCTAACCGGATAGTCCGTACCTGCATCAAGCTTTGGACTTTGGGTCATGATGTTCCACAGCAAGCCCCGAACTCTAGACACGAAGGCAATAGCTGAAGGTTGAAGGTCGTCGACCGTCAGCCGTCAGCCCTGTAGACGTCTCCTAAAACTCGCAACCACCCGAAGCCCTAGAAGCAGCATAAAGCCACAACCCAAACATCCCTCCTGAGCTTTCCTGATCTCCACACAGGTGGCACGCAAATTGGAAGGGTGTTTAGACGGCTTCTTGGCAAGGCTTGTGACCCAAGCTGCTGTAGGAAAGTAGGTCTGCAACGTTTCACACCTCATCTACCCCGCAGCTTCGACACATCTTCTGCAGTCCCAGCTGCCCATCCAGGTCCAGGAGACGGAAGACTTGAGCGGCCTCCCAGAACACTGGACATAACAAAGGCCGATGTTTCAAGGAAAGCGAGCAGGTTTTCCAGCTCTCGGCGGCTTTGCTCGGAGCCAAAGACAAGACTAATCTGCAGGAGCTTCATTTCCCCAGCCCACTCAGACGCACAGCCCTTGAAGTGCCTAGGGGCACTCGCCTAGTCTACATCTCGAATGTAGGCACGGAAACCCAGCAGCCCAAACGGTAGGGTTCTTTTTTCATCGCCCCTTTTATCCGCATGTCTCAGCTGGCAAAGCTCCATCCGGAGCGGGCATATGTGGACGAGTTCGGTCCCTCAGCCCTCAGCGTTGGCCATGAGAAGCGTGCTTTGAAAAGCGTCTTATAGTAGGGTCTAAGCTCCAAGCGAAGGTCAGGGTTGTGAAAGTACTTCGTGCGCGGGCCGCATCCATTGCTTATGCTTCTCGTTTGTTCGGTCGACGGCTTTGCAGCCCAAACGCCAAAATGGATCCAAAAACTGGAGCCTGACAATGGTCCACTAGCTTTTCCAATGTGGTACTGGGAACATGTTTCTTCTGGGTTCCCATTTTTGGACCCTTTGGGAGGTCGGGGACTTCTTACGGGCAAAGTCGCCACGACTTTGAAACAACACCGACAACAACAATTTGGGCCGGCTGCCTTTCCTTAAAAATGGTCGCGAAATTGAGAGAAAGTGGATAAGGGAAGCCATCACCAAGCAGCCGGCTCCAAACTTGCTACATGCAGAAAAGGCTTGCTGGTGGTTCCGGCTGGTTAGTCAGGAATGCAGGAACCGGAAGGTCAATTATATGTGGGGATATATGAGCTATAGTCTAAACTCCCAGTATCCCTCTTAATAATCCCAGTATAGTCCCCTACATAACCCCTTCTATAACCCCTTTAGGAGCTTAGACTATGGCTCATATAGGGACTTTGCTTCGAATCCAGCCCTCCATTCCCTACCAGTTCACTGCAAGTAAAGGGCAGGCGGGGCTCCATGCCCTGTGAACGTCTGAGCTACAGTCGAAACTCCCTGTGCCCCCCTATATAATGGAGATTCGAACTGACAAGTGATCCCCATAAAACCCTCATATAGCACCCTAAAATAGTAGGATCCTTTTTTCAGGACCCCAAATTAATTTACACCAAATTTTCAGAAATTTTTTGAGTCAGCTTAAACTGTAGCTCACCTGAGCAAGTCGAAGTTGTGCTGGCAATTCGCAGCACGCTCCTGTCTGGCCTGCCTTGGGCAGGCAGCACCTGACACACAGCAGCATAGCAGCAAGGTGCTTCCTTGCTAGTCCAACAGGATGAACCCCTTGCCATCTATCCCTTCGGCGTATGGCCCCAGCAAGTTCGAGAAAGACCACAACTGGAACGCCATGGCATGTGTTGGCGTCATGGCCGCTGTCAGATACGCCAAAACGCAACTGCCCAAGGGTTGAACTATGTTCAACTGGTGTATCATCCAGCGGGATTTAACATGGAAGGTGAAATTAAGTTCCTTCACAGTAACACAGTAACCCCCTTTTAGCGCATCGTCTACGGTCCCGTAGAGATCAGCAAGTCATTGCGTCGCGGACCCAAGCTCAGACTTTGTCCCATGGCCGCTGTGACCTCTCGCAAGTTTGGAAGAAGGTCGTAACACCTTTTCAATCTCGTCTGCAATGAAGACATCTGCTTGATCAACGCAATCCACAAAAACCTTTGAGCCTGGCATTGCCAGGCTGACAAGCCCACAAGCGATTCCTTTCTTGTCGAAGGGATGGTTATTCCCCCATGGGGGCTGGGGCGGATAGGTTGCTTCAACCTTCAAGGGCAGGATTTCAAGCCGGTTATCCAGGGCATACTTCAGCTCAACGAAGGATGAATATGGATTCTCGTCATCTCTGCATAGTCGCTGGTGCACACCGCCAGCATAACACCATTCTTCACTTTCAACTCATGTAGGTAGCCCATGGTCATTTTACCAAAATCCTGTGATCCGCCAGCTTTGACCATGAGGACCTCCAGGTCTCGTGCACGAAGGATTTGGCACACACGGCGAAACTTCTGCTCCACATCCCGGTTCCTGGCATTGAAGCGAGCGGAAACCATCGCCAAGCGAGCCTTCTTGACAGTCTTGGCTGCTTTGTCCTCTTCCCGGATACTCATCGCACCTGCTTCTGTGGCTGCTTGGATGTCGCCCTCGTCGCAGTCAACGGACTTGCGGATGATCTCGTCAATGTCGACTGGAGCTTCTGCGTCAGCACCGACAGCCACTGCTTCCACTGCAGAACCACAATCCGGAAGAGATCCATCTTGTGTCATCTCGATGGGATCGGGAGGGGGTTCATCCTGGATGCGCTCTCGCGGAGAATCATCCTCCTCGACGTTGCACGCAGGCTCATGCCTGGTTCTTTTTCCCGGAACTTCCACATCAGAATGGCCAGCACAGGTACGACAACGCCAATGCCGGCCACGATGGGCAGAACGACAGCCAACGGGACCTCCGGTCCCTTTGCGCCGGCAGCCGGTGGAAAGCTTTCGTTCAGGCTGGGTCTTGGTGAGATGTAGCTGAAGAGACTGGGCTGAAGAGCATGAAGCCTGCGGCCAGCCACATTTTCTCCAAATGACAGCCAAATGGAGCAGGTCACGAAGAAGTCATCAGAAGCATTCAGGGCTACACCGTCCGTGGTCCAAGCGTCGTGGACACATCCCACGCAACGCACGCCTTCTGGACAAACTCGTCACTGCCATTCTTGATGGGCATGGTCAACTGCATAAGCACACTCGTAGATGACGGGCCAGCTGCCGAAACGCGCAGGGACACTGGTTCCGCAAGTTGGGCGGAACCCCGCAGCCCCATTGTACGCCTGGATCAGTTTCCCCAGCATGCCGTCACCATGTATTTTTGCCGTGCTGATTACGGCCAGGTTTCCCACGCGAGACAGGGATGCTGCAGCCAGGTGGACAGAAACATTGTCATTCTCGAACATGACGTCGTTCCCTGTAACCTCGAAGGCGACGCCGACAATCAATTGGCCATGTGCGTCCTGGACCCCTTGCTGGAGTCCATCGGTGGCGTTTTCCAAAATCAGCTCTGCGAATTCGGCCTGGGCCATTGCCAGAGACTCCACCGCCGCACTCACCACTGCAGCAACATCCTGAAAGCTTCCTGGAGTGAATGTCAGTGTGGAAGTGCTGGTCAAATTTGTGGAGGCGTTCTTTGCACTCGAAATCGTTGAGGATGTCGTCGAGGACGTCGTGGTGAACGACTGGCTTGTTGACGTCCAAGTTGAGGTCTGGCTGGTCGACGTCTCTGTGCTCGTATCGCCGGTCCATGTAAATGTTGACGACGTCGCAGTCGCAGTAGTCTGCGTGCTGGTCGTTGTCGACTGGGTCGCCGTCTCGCTGGTTGATGTCTTTGTGGTAGATACCGTGCGGCTTGCCGTGGTGGTTGCAGAAGTTGTAGACGTCCCAGTGGCCGTTGCGGTTGCAGAAGTTGTGGAGGTCCTAGTGAACGTGGTTGCAGAAGTTGTAGAAGTCCCAGTGGCCGTTGCGGTTGCAGACGTTGTGGAGGTCCTAGTGACCATGGAGGTTCCAGAAATTGTGGAAGTCCCAGTGACTGTTGACGAAGTTGTTGTGACCTTCGCGGTCGTGGTTGCGGGCTTTCCAATCTTCATGACAACCATGTCAAACCAGCCCGCTGAGGTGTAGCCCTCGAAGCTTTCAAAGGAATGGCCTGCCAGCACGATGTCCCCAGAGCTGTCCACCTGCACAGCATGTGCATAATCCGCTTGACTTGTCCCAGTCTGGAAGAGCCACAGCAAGGTTCCTTGACTGTTGAGCTCCATGATAACCATGTCGTAACCGCCCGCGCTCGTCTGGCCCTGGAGGCCTTGTTCAGAATGCCCGGCGACCACAATGTTGCCGGAAGTCTCCACCTGGACAGCCCGCAAATTATCAGTCGCACTGGTCCCAATCTGGAAGGTCCATTGCAGAGCTCCTGAGCTATTAAGCTTCATGAAAACGAAATCCCAATCCCCAGCATTGGTGTAGCCCCCCAAGCTTCCGGTGGAATGGCCAGCGAGCACGATGTCCTCAGAGCTTTCCACCTGCGCATCACGCACAAAATCTGTCCCACTGGTTCCAGTCTGCCATTGCAAAGCTCCTGAGCTGTTGAGCTTTATGACAACGAAATCCCAATCTCCAGCATTGGTGTAGCCCTCGAAGCTTCCAGTGGAATGGCTTGCGGCCACGATGTCGCCAGAACTCTCCACCTGGACGGCACGGAGGGAGTGCGCCAAAAGTCTTCTATTTCATATACAACCCCCCTCCCTCCCCCTCCCCCCTCCCCCCCACAGGAAAGCAAGTCTCGCCATGCCAAAGGCACGAATTACCAATGAAGCAGCTGTTGCTAAACTGTATTTGTCGTTGAACTGCTGCATGCTTCAGTGCTGACCGAAAAGTCTGCAGATGCCAAGCATCTATGCTGCTATGAATGCAACCTAGCATGCAATCACGATCGGAAATCTCTGCATGCGGATTCAAGAAATCGTTTGCTGCACACTGCGGAATGGTTTGCACAAGCTTGCCACTGAAAGCAGCAACTCATCTGACTGGCAACATCAGCTGTCCAAGGTGCTTGGAACCCGACTTTTTTCTCTCAAAGGCTTGTTGGAATGGGAAAGTTGCAGGTTTTGTCGGCACAGATTCGAAGTACGAATTGTTTGCATAGCAGGTCCCTGCGTGCGCACGCACCCACATGGACTGCTCGACCGGCCACTTCTCACAAACCTACTCTCCGTGTACACGTAGCAAAGTGATGAGGCAGAGTGCAGCCGGGCAGCGGGACGCATGGAAAGCCGATTTGCACATCGACATTAATTATGATGGAATCTGCCTAGCACCAGCTTCCGTGGGATCAGGCCTTCAACCCTTGCGAGCAGGCCGCGTGTGCGGCTTTCTTCTTAAACTCTTCGCAGACTTTGCCCGCGAAGCCATCCGTTGGAAACTCATTTGTCGGCTTCAACCTATAAGCCGGGAAAGCCACTTGGCCCGATCGTTTCACGAGTTGGACGTCGATGTTCACGTCTGCACAAGGATTGCTTTGGGAACACTAGCAAGACTCGGACCCGCAGCCGCAGCAGGTTCCGAGCTCTGCTGGGGTTAGCATTGGTCCCAGTCTGGAATATCCACTGCAAAGTTCCTGCATTGCTGAGCTTCATGACGACCATGCCGTAATCGCCTACATTGGCGTGGCCCTCAAATCGTCCAGTAGAGTGCCCAGCACGAACGATGTTGCCCGAGCTGTCCACCCGCGCGTTCTCTGCATGATCGGTCCCGTTTGTACCGGTCTGAAAGATCCACTGCAAAGTTCCGGCGCCGCGGCGCCGGAAATCCCAATCCCCAGCATTGGTGTAGCCCTCGAAACTTCCAGTGGAATGGCCTGCGAACACGATGTCCCCAGAGCTGTCCACCTGCGCAGCATGTGCATAATCCGCTTGACTGGTCCCTTTCAGGAAAATCCACTCAACAGTTCCTTCACTGAGCTGTCTCCCTTCGGCACCACTTTCCGAGGTCTCCAAGATGTCAGGACCGAGGCCGGAAAGCCTGCTGGAAGCCCTTGACTCCTGTCAAGACAAACGGGCCAGGCTACAAGAAGCCCGAAGGCTATCAACGCCATCGCGAGCAGGCCGTAGGCCAGACAGAAATCGAATTTGGCTGGTCTCAGGCAAGCTTCTACTGTTTAGGGTTTAGGGCTTAGTCTTGCAATGCCTCGTGTGAAGCTGGCCGAATCAGGGTGTTGCAAGGCTCTGCTTCTGGAGAATCGAAACCCTATGGCGCAACGCATCGCAAATGGTGAGCTGCGCCTTACGCAACCCTGTCCCGAAGCAGGCCGGTGCCTTCGTGATGTCCAGCTCCAGAACGGAAAAATATGCCTGAAGGGTAGCACCCTTTCGTTCCGACAGCGTCCAGTTCGGGCTGGAACCAGGCGTGACATGTTTCTCGTGTATGGCAGTGCTGGCAACAACTATGCCTTCAGCCACACGTGTGGCAGTACAGATATTTGTCACAGTTGTCGCCGCAGGGAAGGATGAAAAGCTCCATCACCACATTAGTCATAACTACATACGAGCAGAACTCCTGTAGAAGCTTCCGGCCTGTACATCGGCTCGGGCTGCAAAGCTCTCGAACTCCTGCGAGCACAAGCTTCGCAATCGAATTCCTGGACCCTCAAACTGCGACCACGGACTGACCGTCCAAGCCAGAAGAGCAACATCCTAGCATACCATTGCTACGCTAGCCCTTTTCGCGGCCGTCCTGAAGCGTGATGGTCCCATCTCGGTTTGTGTCCAGCTCCATGAAAAGCTTTCGAAGCTCCTGCAGCGGAGCAGAACTTGGTGCGAGGCAGAGATGCTAGATTCGCGTGAAAAAGAAATCCGTGCATTTATCATACTTTCGGCCTTATCCGACGCCGCTTCTGACCCGACAGTGACACCTCTTTTCTAACAGGGTCATCGGGCAACCGAGCTGAACAGGTCATCCCAGCCCTACGCATTCCGGATCCGTAGCCTAAGCCAGCAACTCTCTGTCTTCCCCTTACACTTACAGAGACTTCCACCAGGGAGCCTGCATGAAAACTGCACAAACCCCAAATCAGAAACAATTACCGAAACGGTCTTTACGAAAACAAACACATAGAAGCGTATGTTCATTCTGATTGATTCCACAATATGCATCCTTTATCAACCCTACCGTTGGCCTTCACGTACAGAGCCATTCGCTCCTGCTCGGCCTGGCGCATGAAGGGACGGTGCAGGGTTTTGGGGTTATAGGGGCCTAAATAATTACCAATACTATGTTGGGGGTTCCTTATTGTAATTAATAGGCCCCAAATCCCTATTCTCATTAATTATTAAGGCCCCCGTATAAAGTGTTGCTTACCTTGCGCTCTGGCTTTGGAGTATCACGCCTGCACGTCTTCGGCCCCGCACAAGAAGATGCCTTCAATCCAAGCCGCGGTAAAATCCTAGATGGTTTTCTTGGCCTCGCGTTCAAACTGCGAGCCAGTAAACCTTCAACATCTGATACCAGCAAGAGCGCAGAACGCTCCAACACCCCCCTGTTGCCGGAACATATAACACCCCCGTGTTGCCGGAACATATGGGAGTTTCCGAAAATAGGGGGACCCTAAATAGTAGTATCCTTGTTATGAGGACCCCAAAATAAGGTGCCCCTAACTTTGGGAAGCTCCCATAGAATGAAGGAGCTTTCCGAGCAGAGGCCGACCTATAATGTCGAATCATACATCCTAGGGAGAAGAGTAGGCAAAGAGAGTCAGCTAGGGTTTTTGACACCCTGGACGCAGCTCGTGAACACCATTCCGGTAAGAATGACGACGAACATGATGACACATGGAGTTGTCTACATGTGAGTGGTTGTCAAAATTATGGTCCCTTTTGGGGTCCCTAATATAGTACGGCACCTAATATTTTGACACTCACACTCGGACAAGCCTGGCAAGGTCTGCAGTAGTAGGTTCCTAATAGTTAGGTACCCAAAAAGGGACCATAATTTTGACAACCACCCATGTGTATGTCGTATGTATCTGTGCACGGCATGCTCCGCAAGACGAACTCCTACGTTCCCACAAGACTTGCATGCATGTACGTATGCATGCATGCAAGGGGGTCTGAATGCTTTGAACCTATGTTTGACTGAATAAAAGCTCCTTATGACACAATGCAGCTGACGATGCATATATTTACCCTATCGTCAAGTCGTCTTCATGTACGGACTTGGATGCTTGCGGCTCTCCCAACCTGAGTGACCAGGTCTCGGTCTAAGCGCGAAAGCTCTGTGGCACCTCAAGGCTTCTTAGGATTTTGGGGTTTTGACCTTGTTTCTCGTGTTGTAGGGTGGGTTTGGGGCCTTGGGACTGGGGTTTGTCTGGGGCTGAGTCTTGGATTTGGGGCTGCTTCAGGTCTTCTAGTCGAAGCTTTCCTACGCAGACAAACCCGATCAAGTTCCATGCTTTACGCATGCCTTCACTCTCCGACCAGCCACCTAAGGTTCTTAGGCATCAAGTTCGGGCAATGCTCAAACCAACCACTCGCAGGACGCGCTTTAGCATGCAACGAAGTTTCACTCACAAAGATCAGCTTCAAGTGACCCTTCGACTGCCCTGCAGGTCAACCAGTCACAACACCCCTACACCCCACATACAGAGTAGGGCTTACAGCGACTGCGATCCAGGTTAAGGTGTCCCTTGCTCTCGTCCGGCTTCAGCTTGGGCTTCGTATCTTGGAACCGACACTTCGATCAAAGGAGGGGAATTCATGTTCTGAGTGCTTCGGGGCCTGTCCGTTTGCATGAGAGGAGCCCGAGCCCAAGCATCACAAACTTCGCAATGGATACGAATTAGATTTCCAAAGCCCGCAACCTCCCCCATCCCAAAATTAACCAAACCCCAAATTAAAACTGCACCGACAAGAGGGCCTCGAGGTTCAGGGAACCCCAAACCCACCAGACCAAAAGCCCCGAAGTGGGCTTCGTCAACTCCAAGAGCCCTCGGCTTCGCATCTCATAATGTATGAATTATAGTACAATATACACTACAAGTAGCATAGTATAGTAGAACAGAGTATAACACGATCTCGGGGCGCAGCTCTCCACGAAAATGCCCGTGATGATGTTCATGACCCCAAGGACCTGTCAGGATCTGAGAAGCTTCAAAACATAGGGGCCCAGTGGGAGCTGGAATAGGATTGAGGGTTTAGGGGTTTAGGATTTATAGGGTTTAGGGTTTAGGTTGAGTCACTTCAAAGCCGCAAGTTATCAGATTAGATGGAGATCTGTACCTTACTTGAAGCACAGGCTGCAACTGGAACCCTTCCTGAGCCGGGCAGGAGCATTTCTGGATTCACGTGCTTATAAACATGTAGTTTAAGCAGCATCGTATTTTATGAGTATTTGCAAGCACCTCCAATCTGCAAAGCATTCACCGTCTACAATGCTTGAAAGCGTTCCGTAGAGGCTGCTGCTCCTGCGACCACTACGAAAGGACTGAATATCCCTTCAATCATCTCAAGACCGTCTAAACCCTATATATAATATAAACCCCTGAACCATGACGGCGCACCATTAGCGAGATGTACAGCACGAAAAGAACAGCATAAACCTCGGAGATCTCCAGTAAAGGCCTGGCAAATGCGAGTTGTTCTGCGGCGGACCGTTCTAAGTTTGGGCACCCTTGCAATATCGGGATTCGAAAGTTCATGCTTTTTAGGAGGTATGTGGCTTCAAGAAACTAGGGGTTGATGTCTGACGATTTTTCTAGGATTCAGTTTGAGCTCTTCACTTCGGACTGGTGCAGCTCGGTCTGTGATTCTTGTTCGTTCCCATGCCTTTTTTCTGACTCAGGCGGCATAAGAACTAGTATTCTTCTAGTCGCAGTTTTCTGCGTGCTCCGTGTCAGGCCTGTGGCCTTCGGTATCGAGCAACTTTGAAAAAAGGAAGCCGATCTCGTGTCACTCAACTTACAAGAACCGGCGCGACGACACGACTTATATGTTCGCGCAGGGTGTGGTTCGAGAACGGGGTATGGGAGAATGGGCCAGGAACTTTCTGGCAAGGTCTGCGCCTGACGAGGTTCCACCAATCGTCGCCACCCGTAATCGCCATGAACAACGAGAAGGAAGCCATGGGAAAGGAGCTGTAGTACCTGGCCGGCCGAAGCTTCGCCTTCTGTACAACAGACGTTGCCCTCCTTCTGCCCGCACTCCGAGACACCTCGCTAGATCTCCTGGTGCCAAATCCTCCATGTGCAGGACTCTGAGTCTGCGAAACAGACAAATCCCAAGAAACGCACACGGTGCCCTCATCTTCGAATTTCGACTTTAGGGATTTCAATTATTCCCCCTGATTGAAGGAAAGTTAGCGAAGTACTTCACGAGGCCAAGCCATGTGCGAACACCTTCGATGCTCACGTTCGAGGAGGTGGCGTCGTGGATGAAGCTGGTCACCCCTGCAGCGGACATCGACGGACCCATCAGGAATTTTGGGTTGCCGAAATGCTCGCACGAAGGGCTACTGAGCTGCAGCAAAGATATGCAGAAGCCTAAGGGCCTTCATTTCAAGGGCAGCCAAAAAGCAAAGCAGCAGCGTTAATTCCTGCGTCCTCGCGAGGATAGTGTCCAGACTAAACACGCAGGAACGGCATTTTGTCGTCCCCAGACAGACCACTTAGAGGTTCGTCTTTCTCAGCCGGCCCATGTAACCTAACAGCAAACACTTGTGTACACATCGAAAGCGGCCTTGCAGAAAGACGATGCTGAAAACACCGATGGTCAGCGCAAGGAACACGATCGCCCATAGTAGTGGGGCGATGGAGTTCATGATCGACCTTTTGGAGCCACGGCCTACTTCAGCTTGCTGTCTTCTGGTTTCAAGGGTCGACAGAGCCTGGGCGATTAAAGACTGCATCTAATTCTGCCTCGGAGTATGCTCAGGCTCGTATTTGGCCCTCTTGTTGCATCGACTGCAGCAGGATGGGACAGTTTGCGGATCGGGGAATCTGTGCGGCGTTCTTGTCGCTGTCGGGCATGTCGTATCAGTGCCACTCAATGCCTCTGAACAAGCTGACCAATCCACAACAGCAAAGGTGGCAGAGTGGTTCACGCCGGGCATTGATTGATTCAAAAATAATGGAGACAGACTGTTGGCAACACTGCCAACATCGCCATCACCCTGTTGGGTTACCACTCCTACTTGCTGCGCGTAAGGACAAACAAGCATCCCCAACATGTATCAAGCACAACCCCGTCCCTGGAATCGAGGTCTTGCAAGCAAGAAAACCGATTCAGAATGAAGGCCCTCATTAACTTTCTGGGTAAACGCGCGGATTCCCCAGAACTTGAACGAACTGCGACAACCTGGTGGCCAGGCTGCCGGCAACAGCATGACACGCAGCTCACGGAAGAAGCGGAGCACACGGATGATGCGGAAGCTCCTGGGAAGCAGGTGTGATCTCGTGAATTCCCAAAACTCGGGATGGCTTCTCAGACCACAAGGGAGAGCTCCCCAAAAATGAAACCATGCCAAGTCAACAGAAGAGTTGTTGGAGCATGGAAGCTTTCAGGCCCCCTATTTAGCCGAGGCAGCCTCAATGCGCGAAGGAGTCGAAGAAGCCGGATGTAGCCTCAAACGCAGCATCAAGGGTTGGAGTGAGCACCCCGGCCATCCTAAGTACCCTTCAACTGGTGTGTATGCATGTACGTACCGCACTGGACGGGGCTCTGGTTAATGCCCTTGTCCATTTCCAAGGCCTGAGGCATTCGCTCATGTCCAGTCCGATCAGCACCAGCACCGTGTCGGTGAGCATGGAGAGGACCTTGAAAGTAGGACCATGGCACGGCATTGTGTACAGTGTCCCAAAACCATATGCCAGCTGATAGCGTATGAAAAAACCCGCAATAGCAAAACCTGATGTGTGTCTCTGACGGCTCAAAGTTTGAGGTTCTCAGGTGCTGAGCTGCAGCTGCGACAGGTCTTCCTGGAACCAAAAGTGATGACGAGAGATTGTCAGTTCTTGAAAATGTCTGTCTGCAGCACTGTCTGCTCGTTTCTCGCGCTGTTTGCTGGCTTCAGGCTGCTAGGCTTTCGAACTCCTCCTTGCTTGAGGCTTCAATCTGAACTGAAGAACTTCAGCCCAAGCCCTACAGAGTTCATGCGGGCGCGACTAAACCCTTCATAAAGTCATAAAGCCAACCCTTGTCATCTATAACACAGCCCTAATTGCCATAAACCCAGAAACCCCTGAGAACTCTAAATGCCCCGCCATTTCTGCGATTGCAAGCCCCTCAGATCTGGCGGTCCCAAGGCCCGGGCGAGGATGGTGTCAAACAAATTCCTCTGGAAGTCGTTCTTACACGGGCTTGCAGCGTCGGGCTGTGGTCTATGGTTTGGGGATGTTTGGGGTATGTCGTGCTTCGGAATCACAAAACCATTGCATCGCTACAGCTGGGACCATCAGGCTTCCGATCCTCTTTGCGCCCGTGGTCAACTCTGACCCCTAAACTCCTAAACCGGAAAATCTCTTAGGCCCTGGTGTTTGGGCTCCGAGGATCACAAAACTGAACCTCTCATCTCAAAACTATCCCCACGGTGACACGTCGCGAGACTGACGGACAGCTGAGCGAGCGGCCACCGCCACTCCACGCCGACCCAGAAGTACCACTCCTCGTCAGATCTCCAGCGTAGGGCCGGAATGCTGGCAGGTTGTTCTTTTGCATCTTGGTTTTGCGTTTTCTATATCGGATAGACACAGAAGGCTCAGGGCCTGCCTGTGTCGCAAAAATCGGTATAACCCCGAAGAGCCTTGAGCGGAGACTTCGAATACTCCGTGGCGCCACAGGCTCTACATTTTTAATTTTGACTCCTGACCTGCTGTGGGCCGCGCCTCTTGCGAAGATCAGATGTGGCCGTAGTGGTTATGAGTGGATGCCGGCCAAGCTCAGCTCAAGAAAGCTGAGTTACACTAAGCCCCAGAACCCACAGGGTAACAGAGATGTTGAGGCCGCTCGCCTCTGCGAGAATGCGCAGCAAGAGCTCCAGCGTGAAAAGACTGGTGAAGCCTATGTCCATGACTTCTTGCCTCAGTTGGATAAGGACTAATTGCATGCTCCGACATTTATTTCGCGGATCGGTCGATCCGACTTCGCCCAAGGCTGATCCGGAGATGTGCGCCCCAATGCATCTAGACCGTCGGCAAGCCACGAACAAAACCCTATTGCAGACGAAATCCCGAATCCGTGTAAGCCTTACTGAAGCCTGACATGTGGGACGTCCCCTCCTGAGGAAGCTACCAAAGTGGCGGCGCAGTTGATCCCGAGTCGTGGCCTGTGCACACTCTGCAGCCCTGCTGCAGTCACCTTTCGGAATGACTTCGCTTACAGTAGGCCTTCCTTCTGTGGAGGTCTGTCCCAGAAGTACTCACACCCTCCTGTGTTGCAGCTCATGCACTTAGCCTCCCGTTTGCTTCATGTTTGAAGGGCTCTGTTCATCCCTAGAGCCAGCCGGCACCTGCAGACCGCTCGTCGTAGAACGCTGCCTGTAGCTGTGCGAGGGTACGACGGCGACAAGGGCTCTGCTCGTAGACTCGTAGTGTAACTCATGACTCTTCCTTGGGGGCTTGGGGGCAAATCAGTATAAGAAAAAGCTGGGGTCAGGTGAACGATTCCAGAAGGGCTGTCGGCTAAAGTAGAAACCATCGTCTCCGGGTTTGTAGCTCTCACAGCTCGGACGGTCCAGGGGAGGCTTCACAGGCCTGAAGCTGTTAAACGAATCGAAACTCAGAGAGAGGCCCTGGAGTCGTGTCAAATTCGGTATCATCAACTCTCGAGCAATGCAGACTGCTGTTTCGTGAGTGGCCAACCACCTACGACACACCAAACCCACATGTTCGGGTTCTCCGCTTTCACCCATGGCGCAGGCAAGGAAATGACAACGACTAGTTGGCTAGGCTTTACATCTCCTTCCTTCCAAGTGCCATTGCTGGGTCCAAGACAAGCCATCTAGAAGCCCTGCAGCAAGTAGCGTGCTGGTCATATGACCTTTCTGAGCCGGACGAAACCACGCATGTATACTTCGACTTTGGTCACAGGAGAGGTGGCCCAGACACCCAACCATCCAGCAGCCAAGAGTGACGCGAAGAGTCTTGCAGTTCGGTGGGTTAGCTGTCGCGGTGCTTTTGTTTTCACTCCAGTCTCAAAGCTTCCCCAAAGCCTACGTATCGAACTAGACCCCGAGAAAGAACGTGGCATCTGGGGCAAGCGCTGCCCTTCGAACGTTTTGGTCTGCGGTGATGCAAATGAAGATGGCATTCAGGGCGATCAACGCCTGGCACTAGCAAAAGCTGAAAGGCGCGGTTGCAAGGAGGAGCTCCAGAATGCAAAAATCACGTAGATGAACAGCTAACTAAGATGCACAGTTAAATGCATCTCGATAGCTCCACTTCACGTCTTACCTTTGCGCTGTACAGAGAAACACATGATAACACATGCAGAAGCAAACCAGCATGCTGTCAGATTCGGTTTGTCCATGTCGGCACATCTTTGTCTGCATTCAATAGGTCCAAGTCCATGGAGGCAGGTAGGTGTTGGTTTGCTTCATGCAAAAGAACGACTGCAAGAAGGTACTCGGGCAAAATGCAAACATTCTGAACGTCAGCTTGGAGCGTGTATTGTGAGCAAGTCTTATTCTGCGTGCTGCCATAACTTAAATGCGTCATCATATCATCAGAGGTCTCCGATTCTTAGCACTCACACTCGACCAGGTCAGATGGCATGATAGACTTTGGAGCCCATTGGGTCCTACATCGCCCCGAGCGCTTCCGATGGGCCAAGACATTAGTACTTTCGTCCACCATCCAGCTCATGAAGGGGGCCACTTAAGCTGTTTCTGGTGTGTAGTGTAAGTGGAAGACCTGGCAACATTCATTCTTGAATCGAAGACCTCCCTAAATCTTGCTCTTGATCTATCTGCCTGGTTACATGACCCGGCCTACAAACAAAGAAAGTCAGTAGCTTCAAAACCAAGCCGGTCTTGAGCTCTTGCTCTCTCTGTCTCTCCCTTCCGGCCTGTGGCTTCCGCTTGGCTGTGTCGACCCCCAGAAACATTCAAAAGAATAGGTGTCAACTCGGTACCCTGCAGAAGGCCCTGATCGAAGGCAGGATGGCAAACGTGCCTCGCTGCAAACCACGAAACTAACAAAAAAAACTGAAATGGCTTCACAGTGCGAACGGCACCGACTCCGCGATCCGATCTTTAGACAAATTCAACATGATCGCTGTAATACGCACATGCGTGATGAATCTGTCGTTTGGCCTCGCGTCGAACAGCCGGTATCGAGCAAACACCCTGTTGAGATGAGGCCTACGCACCTTTCACTCACTGTATAGGGTCTTCTGCATGGGATGCTTAGAGGCATGGCTACATCCGCAAAGCAAGCTTCTGTTTCCCATAAGATTTCCCCAAATGTGGTATCAGACGGCGATATGAGAGTTCACTTTGGATCCTGCTGCTGCACTGCCTTAGGCGTACGTTGCCTGTCCCTCGTTGGGTCATTAGCACCATGAAGTAAAAGCCTTGCACCTTTGAAGCGGAAAGGTGCCATTTTGTATTGTAGACTGTCCTGTGGCGAACATGCAAACTACTTTCTTACCGGAGGAGGAGTGCTCTGAGAAAAAAACCTCGTCGGTCAAAGCTGGATGCAAGCCTGGCAGTCAGTGCCGAAAGCCATGCCAATGAATCCAAGCTGCAGACCACGAGACCCCGCAAAAGGGAAGTCGGTCCGAAGATCATAAACATTATGCCGAAAATGCAAACATCATCCCGTAGATCCTTAGATCAGATTCAACCCGGATCCTGGATGAAATAATCCAGACTCATAAACTTGCACAGGCAATGTCCTCAAGCGGGGGAAAGGTATAATAGCCGCAACACATAAACCCCCTCCGTTGGCCCTGCATGACATATGCCGGTGGCACCATGACGGTGCCCACGAATGGCCGACTGCGAACGAACCTGGCACTGGCTTTTCAAGCTTTCGCTTTTCGGGATCCCTGCCGTGCTGCTTTTCAGCTGCATACTCGTAGCGACCAGTCCGGGGTTGGTGGAAGGCTTGTCTGCAAAGTTTGAAAGTGAATCCGGGCGCCGATCAGGTGTCATGGTGAAATGAAACGTTCGTGTAAACAGCCAGAGTCCGGGAGCCTTGTTCCGACCAGTAGGCTGCTCGGCTGGAAGCTTTTGACAGAAAGATCAATCGTGATGCTGCTTGGCAGGGGGGGGCAGTTGAGACTACGAAAACTTCGCCTTGGCAATTATCAGACTCTCACAGCTCACGGGGCTCCGGGTCGTGGCCAAACAAAGCACGGTCTTATGAATGGCGGTAGAGGTACAGGACTGGGGTGCACCAGGGGAAGTCTTCATTGCAAGGCTACAGAAAACAAATCCTCATTTCTTCTCCTCACTCCTACACTCCGTCAGTCCTCTAAGAATCCTGAAATAAGCCGCTTCTTTTCATCTGTATCTGTATCTGCAATATGTTCCGTGCCCCGTCTCCAAGGAAGTCAGCCAAACACTGCAGCAGCCCAGGCACGGGAGAAAACGAGTGCTACTGGCCTCGGGGTTTGAGGCCAAGTTTTTCTGAATCTTCCTTAAACCCCTCCTTGTACCTTCTATTAGACCCTAAGTGGACCATACAATACCCCTATTTGAGGGTACAAGGAGGGTCCTGGTTCATGATCTGCCCGGGCCTTAGGAGGCCCGGGCAGCGTGTCTTCGGTGCCGCCATGCCTTCCAGATCCAGGCCTCCGAGACCAGACCAAGTGCTGACGTAACCAGAATCCATGCTGTATGCGTGGATGTGCGCAGATGAGCGTAGATGCTGAATACTGTATGTATACACACAAGCTGTGTTCATGTCATCCGTTTTTGGTTGAGTGCTCGGTAAACAGAGTTGGTCTAAGGTAGTTTGTTGTAGTTGTCTGATGTACTTCAATGTGACTAGATTGAAACCCTTTAAGTGGAAGTTTGCTCCAATTGCTGTCACGTCACCAAGACACATGTGGCATTCAGCTTTGCGTCACCATGCTTATTAATTCAACTGGCTTCGACCAGCACGCATGCCTCCAGCGAAACATTGCCTTGACACAGCACGCTCCGTGGTGGCTGCAGCAGACAAAGGCGCGAATAGTTGAGACACACTTTGCTTCCAGCCTTGCGGGTAATCGGCCTATCGCTTTCGACCTCTCTGGCCCAGAAAATGACTGGAACGAAACGATGACGCTCGCCTTCTCGTCGCCGTACTGAATTGACACCCTGACTAGTCGAACTTGAAGACCTGTGCATTTTCAACGTTGTTCCCTTACCGGAACCCGCACCAACTGGTGCAGTCAAGCCGAGAAAAGCCGAAACACCTCAAAGTCTAAGCTCTCCCAGCCGTCCATGCACTATTGATAAACCCTAGAAGCCGCTGTGCACCAAGGGTCCCTGCCACTGTTCCTCAAGGCTTTGCGGAAGGCCTCTGCAAGTCGTGCAGCTCACTAAACACCTTTCTACATCTAGTCGACAACTAGTAGGTAGGCGGGCATATCAGTAGCTAAGAAGTCCTTTGCTTTCGTACAGATCTTGAATCTGGCCTTGGGCGAGTGGCTCGGGTGAGACCCCGAGATGCCCCAAAGGATGATTAGCTTCTGCACCGTCTAGTCGAAGATTCAAAGATGGGATCTCTCCCTGTTTTGGTTCCCGCCTACGCACAGGTCCAGATCCTACGATACAGATCAGCCCATGAAGGGACCACACAGAGCCTTGACGTCTAACTTCCGGGTGGCCCCTGTATGCTGCGCTTCGGCGGCCTGCCTTCCTGAACTTACACTGGAAGAATCAATTCCGAGACGCCCTGATCTAACCCGGAGGGCTCGATGCTATCACAGGCACAAAGGCCCCCCTCAACAAGAAAAAACTGAAATTAGTCGATATACTTATATAACCCCCAAAGAATCGATTCAAAGCTGTAAGCTTGAGGCTTGCCTTCTGGATGGGATTACCATCCACCTTCCGGGCTTCAGAGTTTTATGCATCGCAGCTCCGGAGACGCTTGGCTTTGGCATGACTTCCACGATGTAGTTGCCATATATTACGTATTGTGAGCTAAGTGGGGCTTGAGGGAAAGAGAGACCCTGCAAAAACTCCCCCTTCCCCGCAAGAAAGAGTCCTCATTATAACCGCCAAGTACTAAACTCACGATGCTTTTGGCTGGTGCTTTAGCTTAAGAACTGTCGAGCACAAGGTCAAAGACTCCGGATCGACTTGCCCTGGTTCCTGTTAGCATGAGGTCTGCTCAAGGCGGAAGGATTTCTCTACACTCCAAGCAACATCTGACTGGGTGGAGGGGTGGAGCATGCAGATGAGGCAACCGCTCGAGAGTGTGATTCAAGCGGTTCTAAAGCCGCAAACTAAGAACGGAATAAGAGGCCGGCCTCAGACCAGGTTACAGATGATGCTGTTTTGGGGTCTTCGGCTGGGCCATGTATCGAAGACGCTGACACACTGCAGAGCACAATCTATCACAAAAGACAGACTTTCAAGGGATTAGAGGGTTTATCAACACAGGCCTTTGCAATCCAGATCAGGCGAGATAGGTTCGCTTGTGAAAGGGTTAAGGAATTACCTGCCTTTGCAGTCATCCACAAAACTTGACAGGAGCGAATACACTTGCTTTCCTTCCGTCATCAAACTCACCCGGCACCTTGTCTGCCAGGCGATTGAAGGCCTCGTGCGTGGCCTTGGGAAGTCTCGGCAAAGAGGCCATCCTTCCTGAAACCACCGCACCTGAGAGCTCTACGATCACCCTCCACCAGGAAAGGGTGCTAGCTAATCAGCAGCCTTGACGTCCGAAAGACCTATCCAGAGTCTAGCCTGCAGCCCAGAACCACAAAAATCTCTCTGCCCTAAAACTCTGAAGAATGATTTCTCAAAGCAAGAATCCCTCCTTCCGACGTCCATATCGCGGGGATCCTCAACTCTGACTCTAAAGGGATCAAGCACAGTGCGGCTCAGAGCTGTGCCTCCTTTGTGGGCAGCCACAGTGCCGGCCCTGCCGTGGTGTTGCTCTCCTCAGGATGTGAAACTCTGGTGAAAGGGGTGGGGGTCAAGCAGGTTTGAGCGTTTCTACATTGTGCGCAGGGGGTTGCAGCATAATGACGTCGTTGGGTTTAACCCTTGCCAGGCTTTCTTGCTGCACACACACGTGTTGGGCAAATAATCTTCGTCGACAATCGGTGCAGAATTCAGGTTGGTGCCTGGCAGCTGCTGTTTTTGGTGCCGTCACTAGTGTTGGAGCTTTCCTGCCTCGCTCCGACCATCGTGGGTCTAGTCTCTGTTTCGATTCATAGAAATCTCAGGGCTTGGAGCTCTTAAAAATGCTGTTCCCCATCCCATCTACTCCTTTAGACCAGCCCGTTGGCGAAGATCACGAAAGATGGAACATGCAAGTCGGGGACCAGCAGAATCTAGATCGCGAAGGTTAGCTGCTACTGCTGCTCGTACTGACGACCCTTCTCTCAGAGCAATAACAGAGTCAACACAAGTAGACCCAGAGCCCGGAACAGGGTGGCTCCTTGGACTCAGCGAAGGACAAGCTGTTCCGCATGGCCTTGAAAGCACAGCCGAATTGGATCGAAACTGTCGGGTTCCCTTTCGGTCCGTGGGGCGGAAGACGCCGTAAGGCCTCAGAACTCCTCGTGGAGGGGAGTAGAACGACTTGCGGGGTTCCCTATTCTGGGCAGTCCTTCAGCCTGGTAATCCCTTTCCCTACGTTAGGCTCCAGTGGAGACGACCTCGGAAAGCTTTGAGGTTTTGCGGGGCGATGGTTTGGGTTTGCCATGTCCCGCCCAGCGAAAAGGCGAAAGAAGAAAGTCAGGTAAAGCCTGCTTGCGTAGTCCTAAGGGGGTCTGTCTCTTGACATCCACTTTGCGCTGCACTTCTTTTTGCTGCGGACTCCATGCGAACTCTTCATGTGGCCACGCTACAGAAGCCAGCACTACAAGATGCATGGGAGGGCGCCCCATCACCACGACAACTCCGAAATTCGTCCTCAGACTACCATCTTTTCCCGGAGAGCTGTCTCCTGGTCACCGCACAGCACCTGCCGGCGGGAAGTAGCAGCAATGACCAGGCGCATGAACTGAAAACGAAGAAAAAAGCCATGTGTTGCAAGTTGCTCAAGAAGGTTTTGTGCTACGCAGTGCCCCAAGCCGGACCCTTGCACTTATGATGAGATTGGTCCCTGACACCCGACACCCCCGTAATGGCCGGAAGGCCAGACCGCAAACCCCTCGAATGGTCCTCAACCCCCAAGATATGCAGCTGCAGAAGGATCATCCCTAGTCTTGCCAATACTGTGGTGAGTGCTGTGGCTACTGTGCTTGTTGCAAGATCTTGGTGTGTCTGCCTGTTACGTACGAAGTGCTATATTCTTCATACCAAAAAGTCCGCATCCAGCTGCCTTCACTCCGAAGCTGGTCTCGACTTCCTGAGGCTTTCGGCTGTCAGCTCAGATCCCAGCAATGAAGAAAACTTCACAAAAGGCTACAAGGGGCGACCTCGAGTCTGATTCTTAGAGCGAAAGATTGCCTGAGAACCCTCAGACGGATCCTTGATGTCTCGGATGAAGCGCTCCACCGAAGCGTTGTAGAGCTGCCTTTGCTGTGACAGAATCCATTGAGCTCAAGAATGGAAGCAATGCTGCTGAGGATTTGGACCCTCTCTACAGAATGGGCACATTCTGCCGATAGAACCTGCTCGGCACTGATTTCTGCAGGCTTTTGCATCATGAGCACGATCCTGTATTGAAAACACACAAGCAATCTAATTTAGAGTCGCAATGAGGGTCAATCCTTTGGGATTGTGAATATAACATAGCATCCGCCCAAAAGAAACAGAAGCAGAAAGTCATGACGCACCCCCGACTCTGGGACTATTTCCAAAATAAGCATGCGTATTCGAATGGATCAGTTTTTGGGCTTTGCCGGGCTGGTGGTGATGTTGCTTGTGGCGCGTGGTGGTGCCTGCAACCCATCAAGACGGTGACCTTCTACCACTCGGCGACGTTCATGCCGTTGGAGAACACATGATAACCAGTGATAACAACCTGCAACAACCACCACCTCCTTTGATTTCAACATCCTGCAGATATACTGAACAACAAGAATCCACATGCCACTTGCCATGTAGTTGATGACAAGACTTCTTAACTCCGGCAAAAGCAGGCAAGCAAAATTCCGTTGCAGGCACCTGTCTCCCTGTGTCAGGTAGTCGACTCCTGCCGGGCTCCAGAATAGCTTGATTTGAATCGGGGTCTCTTGTTGGCTGTCCAGCCATTAATTGGGCCGCTCGAGTTCTGAACATACACATGGCGCAGAGAAAAGACAGGCCCAGATGAGGCTGGCACAGCCTTCGCTTTGTTCAGGGGGCTGAGTGTCTCGATCCATGCACTTTTGCTTTCCCCTCCATATTCCCCATCTCGTCTTGAGAAGCCTCAAATTCAGGCGCCTGCAGATTTGAGCCTGGGCCTGGCATCTAAGAAGTTCTGTGGTGAAGTTTGGGCCATCCTGTCCTGCCAGAACCTCGGGAGGCTGGGCCTCGACGGTATCATTATAGCTGACCTGAAGCCCAGGGAGCTGCTTCACACGGTTTAGGGTTTAGGGTTGCTAAGGCGAAGAGCTATGGCAAGTATTCGGTCAAGCAGCGCAAGGACATGCAAGTCAAGGACCTCTCTCCGATGCGACTACGATAAGTCCGACAAGGGATGGCATGTCTTACTGCCTGCAGTCTCTGAGATGGAACCAGCCGGTAGAATATGGTGGAATATGTGAGATTGGCATGAAGCGTAAGACTGCAATGCCTGGTACTCACTCAACAAGCCAACATACTGAAACTTTGACAAACCTAGAGCGCCAAGCCTAGACTCTTGGACATTCCTGAGCTTCTTCGCTGCTTCCTTGCGAAAATGGGCATGCGGCCATGTAATGACTGTGCATAATTAACCTCTTGGGCCAGCCCACTTCCGATTGGCAAACTCTTACATGAAGTACTTCTTTAGACAAACGCTCCGAGTCCCCTCAAATGCGGTCCGAATGGCACCGTGGTCTTCGTCGGTGCCCTGGCAGCGAAGCTGAATCACTAGCTTTATATGCTGGTGGCTTCAAGGGGCAAACGGGCCCGACAGACCTGTGTTCCACACAAACATGATAGAAAAACAACACGCAAACCTCAGGAACACTTAGACACTGCATTCTGGGATTGGAGGGGAGGGGGAGGCATTGGAGGCCTGTCCTGGAAACCGCTCAGCCATACGCATAGATCATGTATTTAAGTAAGCAAAATAAGTTGGTAAGTATGCTAGGTTCATTAGATTCAGTAGTTAGGTTATATACGTCATGTTACGTATCGTGACGTAAGGTACCGTAATGTAATGTAAATGTGCGGTGTGTAAGTAAGTAAGTAATTGAGTATGTAGGCATGCATGCAATGCAAAATTATAGTTCATAAGTCAGGACGTATGTAATTACGTGTGCATGCATGTATGTGTATGCGCATGTAGCAGCTTTGACGCGCATGCGGCGACTGAAGCGCCGAAGGCTTGAGTGCTGCAGGCTGGACGCTTTTGCCGCTATCGCATCATGATCGCATCATGCCTGATCGCTAATTGCATCTTCCGTGTTCAGTGCTGGCCTCAAAACCTACCGAGTGCGTTTCCAGCTCAACTCCATTGCCATCCATCTGGGTAAAACTCCGGATGCAGGGAATTACCAGGCGCTCGTGCTTGTTGGAGAACAGGTTTACCTATAGCTGATGATAACTGTTGTGCTAAGCCTTGCTGTGATGAAGAGGTTGAAACTGCGTTCTTGACCTCGTATCTGTTCTTTTATCATCAGGCTTGAATTTTGAAGGTTGCAGAGGGCTTTTCTTTTGGTGTTCGCACCGGAAGCTCGAGCCCTCAGGGTTTGTTCAGGGATGCGGAAACCGCAGCGATATGCTGAGGCCAATCGTGTCTCGTCCCTCGAAGACGCTCGCCAAGACCGACTTTGCAGTGGGGAAGAGAAGTGAACGTATAAAAATTTATGTACGTCTATATGTCTGTATGTATGTATGCATGTGTATGTAAAACATGTGTATATATATATACATATGCGGTGTATGTACGCATGCAGGTATGTATATGGTTATGCTTGTGTAGTCTTGTGAATGCGTATATATGTGGGTACAGGTGTGTGTGTGTGTGCGTGTGTGTTCATGTCTCCGTATATGTATATGACATTTGCACATGTGTATTTATGTATGTATGCATGCATGGTCCATCGGTCCATCTGTTCAAATCACGTATACATACGCTATGTATTTAGCTGGACCGAACTGCGCAGTCAGAGCAAGAACCTGGTTTGTCCGTGGTTTTCGTCACGGTCATTATGCGCCTCAAAGGCGCTCCAAGCAGTGGAGTTCGTGCAGTCGCAGTAGCTGGGAAGGCTGCCTGTAAACCACTGTAAAATGAGCAGTGCTCGGATGTTCGTGGGCTTCTGCAAGTCATGTTATAAGTGGCGTCTTGGGGGTATACATACCTCTGGCTCTGTAGTTCGGAAGAAGCTCCCACGCTTCTGAAGCTGATGTTTTGGGGCTGCTGCCTGAGGACTTTCAACACTTGAGACTACGCTACGCAACTGTTTCGTCTCGCGTGAGCTACATTGCTACACAAATGCAGTGTACACAAGCAGATGCAGTTGGCCTTTTGACGATCTTTCTTAATTTGCTTTGTGCTACTTACCGCTTGCTACTACACCCTATAGGAGCAGCTCAAGGAAGCCCGACAGGCTTAGGTCAAGGCATTATGGACGAGAGGGAGTGGCCATGTCTTCACCCCTTTGGGGGATCGGAGAATTGATTGTGTGTGTGTGTGTGTTTGTTCGCGGCACGTCTCCTAAGTGTCATACGCTTCGATTTGGTTAAGACGCCCGGAAGTACAGTAGGGTCGGGCAAGCTTAGAGTCCAAAGGTATACCACACAGGATTCTCTGCCTTCGGTAGGGTGAGTAGCAGCAAACTTAAATTGAATCCGGCCACTTCAAGCGACACCTTGGCTTGTAAGCAGGCTTTACACTTTTCCTTTCGAGGCTCTGGCATGCGGCTTTGATATTTGGAGTCTCGGGCTTACATCTTCGAACATCCCAGCCTACAATCGCACACTTGCGAGGCTCTCCTTCCTGAATCTCACGGAAACCAAGCCTGTTAACTTGGCTGCGAACAGGCACATCGACTCGTGGTAGGCCTGTAGGGCTTCGAGTTAGGGCATGTTCAGGTGTCGGGTGTGGGGCCCAGGGCAATGTCGCATTTCCGCCATGGGATCGACCCAAAAGAAGTTCCCAAGCAGTCTAACACCCCGGATGCAATCCACTTTACTGCAGTCCTCTGTTATTCCCACCATCGAGGCCGTCTCCATGTTCCCGATGGCCGCAGCCACCTCAGGAACCGGATTCTATTGTGGGCTTTATAGTCTAGGCGGCTAGGAGTATTCATGGGAGGCTTTCAAGCTGCAGGCTCGCACAACCAACAGTCGTCCGTGGAAGTGCCTAGACAACAGTGTAGGCATGTCTGTCTTTCTGTCTGCGTCTGTCTCTCAACGTCCGACTCTCTGTCCGTCCTTCTGTCTGTGTGTTTGGACCTGCCTGTCTGCATTAGATGGACAGATCGAAGCATCTCACGCACAAGCAGATACAGTATGCTATATACATACACGGCTGTCGGTTTACTTCGAGCTGCGACGACCGAATATGCTTCCAGCATGTAACTAACAGGAAGACCATCAAGCAGCCAAATGTTGCGCCAAATCAGTAGCGAGGGACACTCACTGTGGCTTCCCGCTCGTCTGGCAGCGCGCAGGTCATCCGGTGACTTTGCCTGAGTTGACCCAACACGTAGGGCTGCTGAAATTCGCATTCGCTTTGCTGCGACACTGGCGCATTTGCTTCGTGACGACAAAAGAAAACACGAAAGAGTGGGTATAACAAAGACCCATGTTCCGGACGTTGGGACAAGGTAGCGGCCGAACTCGACTGCACAATTCTCCGCAGCCCGCCGTGTTTGGAATCATAGTTCCCTTACACCTTGTTTTGATTCCTGCCGATAGACCCGACACCTAAAACCCACAAAGGGGGCTGGGGCTTAGTGTACATAGATCGTGCAAGGGTTACAAAGGGACTTTGCAGGAACCTGAGAGGCCCACGTTCCGGAGGGGTCGTCGGCCAGACGATACATGTCACTTAGAAGTTCGCATTGGCAGTCACACTCGGACAAAGCCTGGCAAGGTCTGCTGCGATACTGGTTCTTCGACGCATTACCTACACAGTGGATCGGTATCATCCAATGTGTTGGGCTGTCAAGCACATTGCAGCGTAAGCCAAAGACAACTAACAACCCATGATCATTTCAATCTGTTGACAGCAGCCTCTCCCTGGGATCAAACGGTCCTATGAACCCCACACAGAATGATCACCCCAACCCCAAGTTCGTCCCATGAAAGGCGCGTGAAACTGAATCTCTACTCCCTATTTGCAGGACGGGCTCAAGTTACGTCACATGCTGCTTCATTGTCCCCACGATAAACTCATTTGCCCATACTGAGCTGAGACCATGCAGTTGGACTGCTTGCCTGATGCAAATGCATACTCGGTTCCTTCCAATAGTTTCAAGATAGAGATAGACTTACAGGCACCCCACCTGCGGCGATAAGCACTTCAGGCACAGCTTGTAATTACCTGACTTGGCTGACTTCTGAACCCCTCCTAAAAGTTAAACTTTTAGCCTCCTTGCTATAGTTCATATAGAAGCCCAAAAAGTTGAAGTCCTAGAGCCAACCAGAAGAGCGCCAAGCTAACCAGATAGCATGCCCAGTACATGAGCCCCCAAGTCCTCTTGTGCAGCCAAGACTCAGATCTTTTGGGAAGTAGCAATGGAATTCGTCCGCATAGACACCGTAGAAGCCAAAGTGAGGTTCTGTAACCCAGCTGTGAATCCATTTTCCAAAAGTGTCCTTAAGAAGCGGATCTGTGACTCGATGGCTCAAGGCGTTAATTGTTTGTGCAAGGTGTTGCGTGGGCCGCCCGAAGCTCGAGCTACTGACTGTTTCGTCTTTCAGGCGTCGTCTTCAGATCTCAGCGCTTCAGATTTGAGGAATGGATATTGGTTAGAGAAGTTCTGGATGTCCTGAATGCTCGGGACATGTCTCCAAGCCTTGGGAGGCCCTGGTTTGCCGCCACAGACCCTCGATGAATCGCGGCCCCCAACCCAAGTCCGAGACTATGGCAACTCCAGCCGACTTTTTCTGGCCAGGCACATCCTAAACCATTAGTTCAAAGCCCCTTTTTTCCTACTACATTGGAACCTACTTCTCGGATTCTTTCAACGTCCAAC
Organism: Symbiodinium sp. clade A Y106; assembly: GCA_003297005.1. Taxonomy (NCBI): domain Eukaryota; class Dinophyceae; order Suessiales; family Symbiodiniaceae; genus Symbiodinium; species Symbiodinium sp. clade A. The sequence goes on from BGNK01000929.1 coordinate 62,897, forward strand.
CATCCAGGAGCCCTGCGTCCGAGCGTCTGGAAGCGAGAAACCTGGCTCTCCCGGAGCAGCGTTCATAAATTTCAGCGCCGCATAGTAGCCCGGCCCGCCGCCGGAATAACCTGGAGACCAGCACTGGGCTGGTCGTCTGTACACTGCCCCTTCCTACGAAAATAGAATGCACCACGATCACTACTGACACTAAGTGCCAGAGTCATTGTTATGTCCAACATCATTGAGCGTGAGGATTTGGAAATGAGGCGGGGAAGGGGATTGTAGGCTAGCATATATGCTGTGTCACTCATGGGCCAGGAATACTGGGCGGTTCAAGGCCCCTGAGTCAGCGTCACACAAAAAGTGCAGATCATCCAAGATCTGGGGTCCTAAGCCGCAGCTTCGCCCTCCGAGCTTTGCTCTGCGGTTGAGCACTTTTGCGGTGGCCGGTTGTCTCACCCCACAGCAGAGAAAGTTGTGGCAGTTGAAGCAGGCGGCAATGCTGGTACATCGAGAAGACGTGGTCTCTTGGACGACCTCGATTCGTGCAGCCGCAAACAGGTTCGCAGCACCGGGAAGGACGCTTGAACATCTCTAGAAAGGCCGCGACGCACGAAGCCCATGCTTTTGGGAGGCCGGAGGTTTGCGTTATGTGGAACAGTGCAGGTTTAGGATCGAATGCGTCTGAGTCCAAGTCCTTTCAATTTCACTTCCTCCTTCCTCACTCGGCTTTCCCCTCTGCACAGCCAATGTATGCCAACTACAAGAAAGCAATGATTGCGGCTCTTCTCGAGTGCTAGATGAGGGGGTAGTTCTAGATTAGCTTCCAGATTCCCATTAAACTCCTCAAGCTCCGGTTGTACAGCTAGTCTTTACGACAACCTCAATCTAGAACTGGTATCCTGCAGCTTCGCACTGTACTGACCACGTGCAGTTCCAGTTCTCCTACATGTCAGCCCAGAAAAATCCGCCTGCGCTATCCAAGGGACGGAGCATCACGACGGTGTGATGGAACACGGCTAACTTTGAGAAGGAGAAGCAGATCCTGTGAGATGATGGAACTTGTTAATTTGGCAACTAGCCTGCATCAACTTCGTCTTACGCGAGGTTTCCACGGTTCGGGGAACTGAGAAAAGGCTGCTGTACATTGCAGGTACCCGCGCAGAACAAGGGCGTTCGAAAAGTCAGGTTGCCTCTGTCTGGATCCCCGTTCCAAAGTTTATGACGTCTCTCGAAGACCCAGTCCAGAGCCTGTCCAACAACCACCCAGATTGTTCGAACCAGGCTCCCAAACAAATCTTCACAATCTTGCAACCAGTCGGTGAGACAGCTTGTAAGGCTTACGACTTTGTACTGTTTTACCGGTACACCGCAATGCGGGTGTCTGGACGAGTGGGCCTTCATCTCAGCAAATACTTTATGCACCGGCTCATTGACAAGGGGACACTTCTGGCACTCCCTACACCTGCAAGCCCAGGCAATTCCTTCAATCAACAGGGCCGCACAGCCCCAAACAAACACCGAGAGCTTTAAGGTCTACTCCCCTGTACCATGAGGTTCCAAGACTGATCTGCCCGGGCTCTCATCTGAGTACAAATTCTCGCGGCCAACGATCTGCCCCAAGTCGTGTACCGTGGAACAGCCTTCCAAAGAATGCCGGAGGTACACTGCAGACTGTGCGGGACCGGGACTCTCGCAACTAGGACGCTCAAGGCCAGGCTGTTATGTAACGTCTATGGTTTCCGGCATCTCCAAAGCGATTCTTGCCTTGCAGCAAGCAAGGTGGGCTTGCTGTATGACGAATGTTTCACACCGTACCGGCGCCCCTAAATCTACCTCTTGAGCACAAAACACAAACCGAATAAACAGCGAGGGCCACCACCACCACCACCACGACAACAACAAACAAGCTAACACAACCACAACCACAGCAGAGACGCCTACAGGAACATGAAGGAAGATATACCAACACTGCAGCTCAGTGTGGGGAAAATTCAGGAACACCAAGCTGACACTATGTTCGTTGCATCGCGATTTCCATTGCTCGCGTCGCAACTGATACCGAAAATGGCAAGCATAGAAGCACAATAGTCACCTGAGGACCTGCTACCGAATCTAAAACGACGATGCTTGCAGATGGGTTTATCTGTCCTCCAGTTTCCTGCCAGCAGAAGATGCTGCCATCGTGTGTGGCTCTGTTCGCACAAAGTGGTCTCTGATCGGGCCTGCCACCTTGGGGATGTGCAAGTGAAACACCTCGGTGCAAAGCAAAGGCAAAGTTCGACATATCATGCACAAGCGGCGAACAGAACCGTGGCTTTCTTTTGTATGGCTACTGCAACTAGGGTTTCATCGTTCCTGCCCGTGCTCCAGCTCAGGGAATTGTATAGAGAGTTCGCAGATAAATGGGTGTCCAAGTGATAGCAGCTTGCAACTTACAGTATTGCGACTTGGTGGCCCTGAGCGGCAGCATCGTCATTATCATTATGCCCACCGGCAGCTTTTGCGAGATCATCATCGTGGCTACCAACTGCATCAGCACCTACCATCCAAGCATCACCACAGATGTCAGCAGCAGGCTCACCATCACAATCGGCATCTTTGCTGCTACTGCCGCAACTGGATCCTCATCACCACTATCGCCATCATTGTTTACTTGCTGGGGCCGCCATCATCGCCACAAGCGTGACCTGGATTTTGTGATGATTCTGATGATGACGATGATGGTCATCATCATCGTCACTAGTGCCATGGGCATTATGTTACCATCGACCAAGGTCGACATCAGCATGATCAAATCCCAGGTCTCTCACTTACCACCATCGCCCTCATTACCCTCACCAGAACTCAACCTTCAGAAACATCACCGTCGTCAACACGACCAACAACAGAAGGAACAAAACAGCACCGCCATCATTACCACCATCGGCACCACTGGTGCATCTGCACCACTGCCACGATCACCATCATGTCATCAGAACCACAATGGACCGTGAACGCAATCATCCTCTTCATCCTCGATCCCAGTGACATCGGCATCCCTGGGAAAGGAATGGTTCCAGCAGTCGGTATACTGCAAGCTCGGATCCATGACCTCATCCTTGACCTCATCCTTGCAAGTCAGTGGCACAGCCATGGCCTAACAACCAGAATCAGCTTACCCTACGAAACCGTTGACATATGCCGGCACCTTAGCCCCCCGGCTCGTGCTGCAAGGAATTCCGCATCATGGCGAAAGGATGTGTCACACCCGCTGATACTACACGCGTTGACATGGAGACCGATGCTTCGACTCCATGGCATCGACATTCAAACCCCAACCCTTCAATCCAGATCTAAGACCCACGATTTCGAGTCTCGAACTCTAGAGGCCCCACATCACCGACAACCCCAGAACCCGGAAGCCCCAACATAAAACTTCCGAAGACCTTACTCAGCCGGCCTTGTGGAGCCCCAAGCCCACTTGCAGCAGCTCCGTCCGTGCAGCGTCGCAGTCCTCCGCCTGCAGGGGATTGGGATTTGGACTCTCGCAACGGGGCTTTGGAGCTTTGGGGTGTAGCAAGCGAGTGCAAAGTGTGAATGATAAAAACTGTAGACATGCATACATCCTGAATCCGATGGAAGCGAACCAGCGAGACAGCAACTCAACAAGCACGGAGACAAGCAACTAATGTTCCCGCGTGATTTCGTGTGTGGGCTTGGATGCGTATTTATGTAGCGCAATGGGTGGTTGGGTTTGTTTATTCATACTGTATTATGGACAGGTAGATAGATAGATACTTGCATGTACACACATTCACATACATGCACTCATGCATGCATACATACATACACTAGGCACATGGATACACAAGTACACATCTTGCGCACATTGCATGTGAATTGAGTTTCACAACACATCACATTACATTACATCAACTTACGTTGCATTACATTAAACTTACAGGACATTACAGGCTTACTTCTTTATTCATCGTTTGCTTCCTTTCCGAAGGCCATAGTGGCTATAGCAAGCTTTCAAGACATGTCTAGACTCAATGGGCGTAGAGCTTCGGATGAAAGGTAGGCACCCCAATCGGTAAGCCTCGTGTGGAAAAGACCATCATGCATGTGAATGACACTGTTTTGTTGACCGTGTTCGCAGAACTACTGCTGGACTTCCCCACCTCTTCGGCATTGGGGAAGGTAAGGAAGCTCAGGAGCAGAAAAGCCCAAGCTCGGTTCGGTATCATCGCCGGTAGCTACCCGGTCCAGGAGGCTCCCCGGAAGTCGATTGCAAGCTGAATGGGTTGCAGCTTTGAGCCGCGGCCCGGCCGGCGAGTCGGACTGAGGGTTTGAGGCTTCGGGTTCGGGGCTTAGTAGAGCTTGAAATTTAAGTCATGTGGGTCTCATGTGAAATGTCTGGAGCCTCTTTCTTTGAGAACCCAACAGCGAGCAGAATAAGGCTGCACCTCCGACTGCAACCTGGACAAATGCAAGTCCTCTGAATCAAACCGGACCGGGCCAATACACAAGGATAGCAACAGCATTTCACAGCCGAAGTGCATGTCTAGACGTCTTCATTCCCACAGTCGTTCAGACCACAATCAGAAGCACGTTCAAACATGCATCGACAAGCCCCCAACACCATGGCGAGTGCTGCCAGGTGAGGTCGGCTGGCCTCGGCTCAAGAGAGGCTTTTCACTGCGCCGCAACGAGTGCGAGCTCTTCAGATCCTCTGAGCCCCCCGCAATGACAACCGCGGAAATAAAGTTAAATAAAGTTGAAGGCACCGCAGACTTCACAGCCAGGACACAAGAGCAACAACGCCGAAACCGTCCGAAACCCAAAACCTTGGCATCCCACACCAGATCTGTAAACATTGCAAGCCCTTGAACCCTCGGCTATAAAAAGTTCCAAGTGCAGCTGAGCCAGGTGACTCATAGCCACGGAGTGCGCCGGGCCTTCGATAGAAAGAGTCTATACACCGTCTGGAGATGTAGGGTTTCGGGTGGGTAAAGCATGTCGCACGTACTCCGCAGGATTTCGGATAAAACTGCAGGGCTTCAGGGCGCAGCAAGGTACAGGATTGCAGAGTGCTAGCCCAATCTGTGAAAAGAGCCTCAGGCGCTGGCAGGATCAACAGATCCGAGAAAACGTGCAATCCAGGAGAAATACAAGTACCAGATTATCATGAACGCTTGGTGGTTCTGACTATTTTTGCATCTGGATTTAAGGTTCAGGGTGGTTGACAATGAGATTTGCTCAATCTTTGCAACCTTGTTCGCTCGTCAACGGTACCCAAGGCCCCGACTGATCGTCACATGCCTCAGCACATCTCCACTGCGTGCATGCGGAGCCACTGGTTAGTCCCATCGCTCTCGTCTGTTCCCCACGAAATGCCACGAACACACGAGTCGTCCTTGGACGGAGTACCCCGTAGCTATGCATACGAACTCTTATATGGTCTAAGGAACTTCGAGAAGAGCTTGCAAATGAAAGCTGGCCGGGCCATTCTGGAGTATCAGGGGAAAACCCCCAGAACCCAACTTCCCTCTCTCTCAGCAGAGAGGTGTGCCATGTGGGAGATCGGCTCTAGGCTTCAAGAGCCTCAGAAGCCCCGAAGCCTCAACTCAATTTTCAGGTTTGACCGCCAAACCATGGGTCGGTATAGATTTCTGAATTCGCACCGGAGGGGAGCCTACCTTAAGCCCCCTGGGAGGGCAGAATTGGCGACTAAGCTCCTGGCTGATGGTGCTTGAGGCCACTGGCTTCCGAGATGTGGCCAACCTCACAGTCCCCGAGCTCTGATTCTTCCATCCTCGACCAACCTGCAACATACCTTGCCCAATGTCCAGGATACCCGCCGGGCAGACTGGCGTAGTCATCCAAACCCCACCATCAGATCCAACTCCTCAAATCCACATCACCGTTTACACCCCAAAACACCTATTCCTCAAAGCCCACATCTCCGGATATCGCAATATTACCCCCCCAAAGCGTATCCTGTTGCCTTAAGCCCTGACAGAACTCCGTAGATTGCACCTTATGGGGCAGGTGCTCGATCTTCGGGGCTTGAGGTGCAACTTCACCATACTAACGACAGAAAGAACCCTAAAACCGTGAACATCCTATGCGCCAGGACACAACAAAAGAAGGCTACCCAACTCGCCGTCCGCACCCTTCGACTCCCGGCCCTCACAAACTTTCAAATTTTGTCCCAAACGGAGCAGACAACCACAGCACCTCAAAGCGGACGGCATCGGGCGCCAGGAACCTCGGTGATGTCGACTTAGACTTAAAGTAGGTCATTAATGGGGATGCGCAGCTGTGCAGCCAAGACCCTTCACTCTACAGGAACTGCCCTTTGTGAGTAATCAAAGCGGCGTCCAGCCCGTGCTGGGGCCCATGCACAGGTCGCTCGAGGGGGATCGACACACTCAACTCTGCCTTCCGCATCTATACGTACGAGCATGTGAGACCAACGAGCAGCTGCACACTATCAGGAAACCACCAGCCCCGGTTACTTAGCCTGCATGAACACCGCTTCGTCTTCCAGCCATCCTGTACACACTTTGGCGGAAGTGATCTCAAGTCTACGAAGACGGAGGCCTCCGCAGCAGCAGCGGCCGCCCCACAAGGAAGCCTCGTCGTAAGACACGGTTTGGAACTCAGCTCGTATACCTGAGATATGACTGGATTCCTTGAAGCCTACTGGCTTGAAACTCCGAACCCCTACATCCCGAACCAAAAGGCACAACAGTCTGCTTCCAGACAATCGACTGCAACGGTGGAGCTTTTTACATGATCTGGGGACGTAATTGAGCCTGCGCTGGTACGGTAACGAGACCGTCCACTCTCGCAGTAGTATTCATGGTTCCACACCTCTATTGGCTGTAGTAAAGTCCCATGGCGATCGAATAGTGAAGGGACGGGGACTGCCCTGTAAGTCTGAGTCGAAGTCGCGCTAAAGCAATGGTAGGAACCATGACGGGCATGCGGAAACCTACGACCGGATTGCGGTTCTCGGGGATTGAGCGTTCGCGGCGCTCCGTGACTCAGGGTGCTTTCCATGTTCAGGGCCATCACCAAGCAGCTGGAGACCTCTAAACTAAACCGGAATGCAGCACGTGTTGGTCTTCGATGTACAGAACGGGTGAATCCAGGCGAAGGGGTTGAGAGTTTGGCCGAAACTGCAAAAGGAACTCACAGGACACAGGGCCAGGCAAGGGCAGGTTGGCGACATGCACCGCGGGTTCAACCTGGGCACATGTGAACCGGGCCACCTTGCATAGAAACGCCCACAGACTGAGGTAGCGAAAAAGTCCATCCTGCCAGCAGCTGTGCGAGCTGCCTGATGTGATAAGAAACCTTTTTTCAGCCAGGCTTTCTTGCCTGCCCAAAGTTAACACAGGCAACATGCCACATTTAGCCCGCTGAGAGTTTAGATGTCTGAGCCAGGTGATGCCTCTGGCTTCGCCGAGGATGCTATAGCAAAACACGTCTGAGAAGGTCAGCTCACCACCATTCTCCGGAGAGCATCTACGAGTACCGTAATCCCAGTATGCTTGTAAAGGTACTGACAGCCTAAAGTAGGTTGATTAACTTCAGGAACAACACTCGCCCAAAATGCAAAGGGCAACATAAATACTTTGCATCATCTGGGGCTCGAGCCGTCCCGCGCATCACTTCAAACATCCCCTTGCATGGTCTAATGGCTGGAGGCACGGCGGAGCGTAGCTCAGGGTTCATAGTTCATAGTGTTCAGGGCTTAGGGATTAGATTGGAGATTTCTGTACAGGATCTGAAGGGGTTCAGGGCTCCAGACAGTTTTGGGCTTCGATGAAGGATGCTAAAGGGCTGTATGGGCATACGGTTCAAGCAGGGATTCTTAACGGTTTTCGGGGTATGAGGTTTAGGGTCTAGCCCTCCTATGGGGGAGGATCCCTAAACCTCGTGGTCTGAGCCGACGTCCTTTCGAATTCATTCGGGGCCGCTTAAAGTCTGATATATCCATTAGACACTAAACAAGGAGATCCCCAGATAAAAGTCTGCGCAACTTGACATCTATGTACTGAAGCTAAATTCTCGTCACGCGATCAACAGCAGCAACAATGACACCTACGCCTGCCTCCAACTCTACACACGCATGCTCACGCCAAAGTGAAGTTAATCTTTCCTAGGGGCTGCAGAGTGGCGAAAGATCTCAAGGAAGCCCTCAAAGCGCGAACAGCGGAATAACTTCCGACCTCCTCCAGCTCAGCGATGCGGCGGACGAGATGGGCCTTGCAATCTCTACAATAAAATGCCCTTACAAGACTTGACCAGGGCATTCTCAGACACATCCTTCCATTGTGAATCTGGGAGGGCTGGTGCCGCTAGGGGTCGAGTTACCGGTAAACCCAGAAAGCGGGGCCCAATCAGACGGGACGAGCATGACCCTGTAAAAAGGAATCCACAGAGGAAACAGAACTGTTGCACGCGACAGCCTAGAAGCCATGCACCAGCACACGCAACAAGATAATTAAACCAGCTTGCCAAAGGATTCCAATGCGTGTCAGACATCCTCATCGAATGACCTTTCTCCCCGACCACAGGACGGGCTGGGCAAGGATAAAGTGGTGACAAGTAAGGAGGATTGTAGTCAGGAGCAGCAATTGTACCATTCATACACATCGGAGGCGCGAGGACACTGCCACGACCGATACGGTTTGAAGGGGATCAGCGCTGTTCTCGCTAGCTTTGTGGTAGGTTTGCAGCGTTTTGCAAGCAACGGCGGCCTGAAAGCCCTGCAAACTATCGAGACCAGGTTCTGTCAAAGCGCACGATCTAACTCCCCTTTCTCCCAAGCTTCCAAGATCCCGGAAAGCCAAGATCCTCCTACACGCCTGCTCTTGTGCAAGGAAGCGCTGCAGCAGGTCTTTCAGGGCGTCCAACTCTGAAACCTCAGGATGTCGTTGGTGCTCTGCGGTGGCCCATGGATGTATAATTAATTTTTGTTTTGGAGAGTAGCAGCTCTCCTAGCCGGCTGCGCGGTGACGGGGTGCTGCGCTGCTTCTTTGAGGAGCACCTACCCCGAAGTGCCGGTGTGAGGATCCTTGGCGTCCTAACATAGACACTCAGCAGTAGGACCCTGTTTATTGCAGGACACCCAAACAAAGTACACACACTGTTGAGAAGCCCATATAGGCCATAAAGGTTTTCTAAGGTTCAAGCCAGAAACTCACTTTGATATTTGTTGCTCTCCGCCGGATCGGCCAATTGGTGCCAAGCCTCGAATGACAAAGGTGTTGTAGAACCTATGAAAATTGCGGGCTTTTGGTCATGGGGTCGAAGATACTTGGACTATGGGCAAGTGGTCAGAGCTACAAACTCCAAGACTTCCAACCCACGGGCTTGTTTCCGGATGCTTCTGATTCGGCCAAGCCCGTGCATGGTCGGGATCTGTTCCAGGTCACCGAACTTGCAAGCGTAATTTTTTCGGGTGAGAATGAACTCTCGTTGCATGCTGTTGCTCAGCAGACGTAGACTACATCGAAGACCCTGCACTAACCTGTCGTGTCCCTGCATGGGCTCCCCCACAGCGCTGGCATTGAGATTTGGTCGGGGCCGGCTGCCTCCAAGCGCCGCGAAGCAGGAGGATATCTTCAAGTCATTTCCTCTTTTTTACATCCTTACCGCTCTTCAGCCCGCCGCCCCACCGTCCGACAGGGCAGGGCTGCCTGCGGTGGGGCTGTGGCTGCCGCCTGCGCAGAACTTCATGACCTGGAAGACGGTTCACTCGGGCAAGCCAAGCCAGGCAGCTGTAACGACGGGTACGTTAAAGTCTAGTGTGGGCTCACCCTAAACCCGAGCAGATTACACAACTCGATTAGCGAGACTAATGCTTCGTGCCCAGGCAAACTCGCAAGACGCAGGCAGTGTCTGCGCACAAATCCCGGATCCCGTGGCTGGAGCCTTATGCCTTATGCCATGCAAGCTTTCGAAAGCTCTTGGCACCCACGCATCACTGAAGTCACCCGGTTCCGCATCTGTAGCAAGCCCGCGGAGGGGAAGAAGGCGGGAGGCCATCTCGGAGAGAGCCTGACTGAATGCCCCATGCTCACGGGTGCTGGGGTGATACTTGGGGGGACTTGCGCGTGCAGCCGGCTCGAGGCTTCTATCCTGGCGGCGCGACACCGCTGAGTTCCGACCGCGGCTTGACGACTTTAGGCTTGTTCTGTTGCGCGAGTCCTAAAGCCTGCTCCACATAGCCTGACCTCAACTCTGCCGACACATCCTGAATCTTTTTGATTTGAATTCCAAGGGTGTAAGTTTTCCTATATGCCGCACGAGTAAGATACTTTGGGCCTTTTGATGGGTCCACAGACAACTTCACGGGCAACTCGGATAAGACAGCTGCCACCCTTTGCACCTTACGAGCGCAGCCCGAATATCCCAAAGTGTGAAAATCAACGCAACGACTTCTCCTGAGTATAGGATGTGGGCAAGTTGCAAGCCTGAGCCCGTGGAATGTCCTGATGCCCTCCCCTCGTGATCGGAGTGGCCTGAAATTTTTTGCGGCGAGCTTGCCAGTTGCAAGTTGTGTCAGCTTTAAACGAAGCCTCTGTGCCTCTAGCTGTAGCAATGAACAAAACCTCGTCTGCTGGGACAGGGCAACACAACAGTTACGGCCAATAGCTAACTTGGATTCGAACGGTGTGCTGTCGGTGACATGACAGCTCGTGCTCATCAGGGCTTCTTCCAGGCCGATTGAGTTTGATCCAGAAAGCTGCATGATCCAGCCACGCAGCNAACTTGGATTCGAACGGTGTGCTGTCGGTGACATGACAGCTCGTGCTCATCAGGGCTTCTTCCAGGCCGATTGAGTTTGATCCAGAAAGCTGCATGATCCAGCCACGCAGCACCACAAACATTACTGCCGCCTGAATTTTTTTGCGGCGAGCTTGCCAGTTGAAAGTTGTGTCAGCTTTACACGAAGCCTCTGTGCCTCTAAGCTGTAGCAATGAACAAAACCTCGTCTGCTGGGACAGGGCAACACAACAGTTACGGTCAATAGCTAACTTGGATTCGAACGGTGTGCTGTCGGTGACATGACAGCTCGTGCTCATCAGGGCTTCTTCCAGGCCGATTGAGTTTGATCCAGAAAGCTGCATGATCCAGCCACGCAGCNAACTTGGATTCGAACGGTGTGCTGTCGGTGACATGACAGCTCGTGCTCATCAGGGCTTCTTCCAGGCCGATTGAGTTTGATCCAGAAAGCTGCATGATCCAGCCACGCAGCACCACAAATATTACTGTCGCGCCACTGTCTGCACCATGGGATAACTCACCCAATGTATTGTAAAAACCGCGCCAACACCACACTGCACACCGAAGGTTGAGGAGCCCATGCAACATATCATAGAAACGAGGAATATCAACGTCATCCAGGCCACTTTGCGTTGCATCTGACCGACCGGCCGAGGCTAAAAGTGGTGGGAACTGGTTGGCCGACATGCAGGGTAGGCCGCCCGAGATGCAAAGAGGTGGTCCGAGATGCAAAAACCATTCTTGCTTTCATGCGTTCGGCCGACATGCACAAAGGCGGGCCGACATGCAGGGCTGGCCGCCCGAGATGCAAAAAAAAATCAGCCACCCTTGCATGTCGGCCTCGTACTACCACGTACTACTGCCGAACATAGTTTTTGCATCTCGGACAGCCACCCTTGCATGTCGGCCCTGCTATTCTACTGCACTGCTTTACTATTTTACTATTTTATTGTTTACTATTTTACTATCACTCCAGATACAGTATTGCCGCGGCCGATGTTTGGGGTTGGCCGCCCGAGATGCAAAAACAAATTTGCATTTCGGACAGCCACCCTTGCATGTCGGCCCGCCTACTATTTTACTATTTTGCTATTGCACTCCAGATACAGTACTGCCGCGGCCGATGTTTGGGGTTGGCCGCCCGAGATGCAAAAACAAGTTTTTGCAGCTCGGACAGCCACCCTTGCATGTCGGCCCTCCTAATTCTACTATTTTACTATTGTGTTATTTTACGATTTCACTCCAAATACAGTACTGCCGCGGCCGATGTTTAGGGTTGGCCGCCCGAGATGCAAAAAAACAATTTGCATCTCGGACAGCCACCCTTGAATGCTCCTATATTACTATATTACTATATTACTCTTTTACTCTTTTACTCTTTTACTATTTTACTATTTTGCTTGCTCCAGATACAGTGCTGCCGCGGCCGATGTTTGGGGTTGGCCGCCCGAGATGCAAAAAAAAATTCCATGTACTACCACGCACTACCAAATATACTACGTACTACCACGTACTGCAGCAGAACGTAGTTTTTGCATCTCGGACAGCCACCCTTGCATGTCGGCCCTCCTATTCTACTGTTTTANGCACTACCAAATATACTACGTACTACCACGTACTGCAGCAGAACGTAGTTTTTGCATCTCGGACAGCCACCCTTGCATGTCGGCCCTCCTATTCTACTGTTTTACTATTTTACTATTTTACTATTTCACTGCAGGTACAGTACTGCCGCGGCTTTGGCCGCCCGAAATGCAAAAAAATAATTTGCATCTCGGACAGCCACCCTTGCATGTCGGCTCTCCTATTCTACTATTTTGCAATTTTACTATTTTACTATTTTACTATTCTACTATTCTACTATTTTACTCCAGATACAGTACTGCCGCGGCCGATGTTTGGGGATGGCCGCCCGAGATGCAAACAAATTTTCTTTCCACGTACTACCACGTACTACAGCAGAACGTAGTTTTTGCATCTCGGACANCAAATTTTCTTTCCACGTACTACCACGTACTACAGCAGAACGTAGTTTTTGCATCTCGGACAGCCACCCTTGCATGTCGGCACTCCTATTCTACTATTCTACTATTTTACTATTTTACTGTTTTGCTATTTTACGATTTTACGATTTTACTATTTTACTATTTTACCATTTCACTCCAGATACAGTACTGCCGCGGCCGATGTTTGGGGTTGGCAGCCCGAGATGCAAAAACAGTTTTTGCATCTCGGACAGCCACCCTTGCATGTCGGCCCTCCTATTCTACTATTTGACTATTTTACTATTGGCCGACATGCAAAAATGCCGGCCGACATGCAGGAATGGTCTACCTGGGTAGATATGAACCTCATGCGGCTGTTGAAAAATAACATACTACTACTAATACTACTACTACTACTGCTACTGCTACTACTACTACTACTACTTCTACTTCTACTACTGCTACTACTACTACTACTACTAGTACTAGTACTAGTTCTAGTACTAGTACTAGTACTAGTGCAAACATCGGCCGCAGAGTTTTTTGCATCTCGGACAGCCAACCGCAAACTTCGGCCGCAAAGTTTTTGCATCTCGGAGAGCCAACCGCAACCATCGCCCGCAAAGTTTTTGCATCTCGGAGAGCCAACCGCAACCATCGCCCGCAAAGTTTTTGCATCTCGGACAGCCATTCCTGCATGTCGGCCGGCTTTTTTGCATGTCGGCCGAACGCATCCCGGCTAAAAGTACGACATCGGAAAACGGCTGAGGCCAAAAGCCCGTAGCCGCGTTGAGCAACCACCGATACCACTAGAGTGCTGTATGCTGCGCCGGCGCCAGCACAACATAGCATAATTACAATGGCTGCAGATCTAAGATGTGGTGGTACTGCTATGCGCAAACAGCCTGCCCCATTGAAGGCAAGTACCGCCACAACAAAACCGTTACAGTGCTATAGAACCCCGGCAGGATCAGAGCGGCACCCAACTCCGTACATCACGCACAAATGCACTGAAGAATGATGGCGCGGTCGCAGAGTTTCCCGCCAACGTGTGCGTCCGCAGAACACGAACTAGTTGCATTGTCGATTTAGACGTGCTTGTCTGCAGATGCATGCAGTGGATGCTACGGGAGTATGCTCGATACGGCCGAGTGCCAACTGTGGGACCAGAACTCGTCAAGCTGAGCTGCTTCCCTGCTTTTACGGTGGAATGAACCCAAATGCCCCTGGCACCAGAAACCAGGAGCCTGCTGCAAGACCTGATTGGAAAAAAAAACATAACCCCCGAATCATCTGGGCCTTGCGGCCTGCATAGGTAGGGGTAGGGGAAGGGGTTAGGGCGGTTAGGGGTAGGGTGGAGTTCCGGTGGGGAGTGAGATCTCTGACCCTGTGCTGATTGCTCTTCTTCAGGCTCGCAGGTCATCATTGACTGCGGAACTTACGATTCATGCGTACGTTTGTAAACATTTATGGATATGTAGTTAATATAGTTTGCGGGTTGAGCCAACACGGAGTAATCAATTAATTTCGCATGACGAGGTGGGCAGAGTGAACCCAAAGGCCTTACGTGAATGTGCCGGTGCACCGCTACATTGCTATTCACTTCCATAACATCCTACCATCTCCTAACCAAACAAACGGAACAAGGCGCCTGCAAGCTCCGTAATGGTAGAAAGACTGATGCAAAACAAACCTTCGAGCCATGCACTTCCAACATCCGTCCCGGAGCCCAGAGCTCCCAATTCAGGTTTGGCGCCGATCCCTTTTAATTTTCTTTTTCGCCCAACGTTGCACTGCATCTGGGCAGTCGTAGCCGAGGAGCTGCAGTGCCTGCGGCCAAGGTGAAGCCGCTAGGTGGCTGTTACCGTTTAGGGTTTTCGGAACGTACTAGCTACTAGCCAGCAGTTCGACCACGATGGCCATGCGCCCAGCTGATGGACGGATTCGAATGGTTCGGGAGATGAGTGAACGACACGAGGTGCCCCAGCACGAACTGTGGGCGATCGATTTAGCAATGCGATCATCCAGCCGTGCACCGGTCTGGGGTCGCAGAATACACCTACACACAAAGAAAGCAGATAGCGACTTAACCAATCCTCTGAATCTGATCTCGTGCGTGTTGTGCTTGATGCTGCACTCCCTGACAAAGCCCAGGCTCCGGGCTTTTGTTTTGGATGTAAGTGCAGCTATACCTAGCTTGAAAGTACTTGGGATGCAAGTAAGCTTACCGCAATGACTGCAATGCCTTCCAGCTCAAGTCGTTAATCCGAATACTCACTTCCCCAATTTACCGCGATCATATAGTCCTTCAAAGTAAGTGGGTTTTGAGGCTATGGTACAGGGAATCTGCAAGGTGTAATTCGGGATCTTACACTTCCGCCACGACCAGGCCGACTGGTCCAAAGCGCCAGCGATGAGCTTGAGCTGCTTGCTGCTGAGCCCATCCTGGCACGGGTGAGCATGCAAAGCCAACGCTCAGGAGCTTGCAAACCCTTCTGCATTTACATAGACCTGGATATTGGCGTACGGCTAACAGCTACGGGTGAAGCCTCAAGTGGTCCTTCTGATCTTTGGGGTTGAGGAAGCGCTTGGCTTGTCGCTTTACCAAGGCTGAACCCAAAGCCTAACCTGTGCAGGCTCAAGTGGAAGAAGCACCTGCACAAAGTCCAGAGCAGGCCTTCTGATTCTTCGGATTGCCATAAAAGTCGAGGGCCTCCCCTCGGGTGCGACATTCCTTGTGTCCTCACGGGCACTACTTCTGTCACCCGCAAGAGCAGGGCGAGGTAGCCCTGTCGAAAGTACTGTAACTATTCGTAGTCGTAGTCGTACTCGTAGCCGTAGTAGTAGTAGTAGTAGTAGTAGTAGTAGTAGTAGTAGTACTAGTAGTAGCAGCAGCAGCAACAGCAGCAGCAGTATAGTAGTAGTAGTAGTAGTAGTCGTCGTCGTCGTCGTAGCAGCAGCAGCAGCAGTAGCAGTAGTCGTCGTAGTCGTCGTCGTAGTAGTCGCAGTAGTAGTAGTAGTAGGTGGTAGTAGTAGTAGTAGTAGCAGGAGTAGTAGTAGTAGTAGTAGTAGTAGTAGTAGTAGTTGCAAGTAGCAAGTAGCAAGTAGCAGCAGTATCAGTAGTAGCAGCAGAAGCAGTAGTAGGACTTCTACTAGTACCAATACTATGACTGTTGCTGTTGCTGATCCTGTTGCTGCGGGTGTTGTTGTTGCTGAAGCTGTTGCTGTTGCTCTTGCTGTTGCTGCTGTTGTTGCTGTAGGTGTTGTTGTTACAGTTGTGGTTGTGGTTGTCGTGGTCTTGATCGTGTCATTCTGCTTGTTCCTGTTGTTGCTGTTGTTGGTGGTGGTGGTGGTGGTGGTGGTGAGGGTGGTGGTATTTCTGGTTCTGATTTTGGCTCTGGCTCTTGTTGTTGTCGTCGTTGGGGTTGTTCTTGGAGATGGCAATAAATGCAAGCAGGATTATTCGTACTCTTGCCACTACTGATACTACTGATAGTGTTTCCGTAACGGCAAGTATCATATTGTCATTAAGTTACGCTGTCATGAGTGATAAGTGCTCTTCCCCCAGCATGGCTTGCAGCGAGTTTCTTGAAGACCTGTCACCTGACGACCTCCGAAATTTCTGATTCTTGTGTTTCCTAAATGCCGCCACGGCTCAGCTAGAACTGCACGGTCTGCAGGCTGCAGAAAACCCATCCGGCCGTCGAATATGAAAACCGCAGGGCCAAAATTAGGGGAAGGGTTTAAAGAAAAAGAGACTATGAACTGCTGGACCCTTACGCACCCAAAGGGTCTACGCTCTCAAGGACGGCGGGGGAAAAAAGTCTTTCTTTTGCCGCACCGTCCGAGATTTGCTTCTTCCCTCCTCTCGCTGCTTGTGTCTTTGTCGCGCTTCACCACGGGGGCACAGAGCGCACCCTTAAACTGGTACTCCAATGAAACGTAGGTCTTCTCCCTGAATCTTTTTTCAGCGGCTTGGGAGTACCAATTTTCTCTGCGGCCACAACCTACAAGCCTTCCTTGCGAAGCCCAAGGGCACACCCCCGGGATGGTCAGGCTTCAGACTCTCGGGCTGTAAGTCTCGCAGGGGTGAGGGTCGAAGCCTTTCCAACATGATGGGTTTTAGCTTCCAAGGATATGGGGCCCCGCGCAGTCTCGGGTTTCAACTGCTTGGGCACTGCGTTCGGTGTGCGCCCCTCGATTCACAGGAAAAGCCCGATAGGGTCGAGGACCCCACGAATTTGTTTCCGAGGCTGCAGGCAGGCAAAGCAGGCAAATAGCTCCTTGCTGGAATAGCAACTCGTGACCTTCACGGTGAGAGCGGTGGCACGGGCACCATCACCAGCGCAACCACCACCACCACCACCACCATCACTACCAACAAGCACAGCAAACATCATCAGGTGAATTGATTACACGAGTTTCCCATCTACTCAATCCACAATCCCTCCACGTGGCAAGTTGCCCTCTATTTCCGGGTGGCCTCTCGTGAACCCCACCGGAGCACAGGAGCTAAGGTGGGGGTTCGATTCCTTGAAACCTTGGAGGACACCGGACCAACATCTGAATCCATTCCCTATCGTATGTATCTCAGTTTTGCAACGGTTGAGCATGTCTTTAGCCATTTCAGAGATGGCGTTGGGCTTCCTGTAGAAGCTGTCTGGGCTACTAGTCGGAGGAGCCCCAAGTATTCATCTATGCTGCACCGGAAAGAATCCCTAAAACCCTGCAAGTCCCCAAAGCACTAAACTCTCTCAGGGCCTGAAGCCCTAAAATCAAAGGGCAACAGGGACCCTTAATGAGGATCCCGACCCTATAATAACGGGCTATATAATGGGTATATAATGGCTTTTTTGAGGTTATATACCGAGGGGTCCTTATGAAGGGTCCCTTCTTTTATCCTTGGATAAACACAGAAGCCTGAGGCCGCCGGAAACTCCCAGCTCAATGCTGCAAGGCACTTGGAGCCTCTCAGATTCCTTCACTCCGGAGAGTAGGTGTCACTTCGGTTTACGAAGTTTCTGAGGGTTTCAAGTTCCCCCAAACCCTATGCCGTATGCAAGCCCTTGTCTACAGTGTAGAGCCCTGTCTTGATGCCATACTATACCCTCAACTTGCCTCAACCCTAGAGAAACCAAAGGGGTCGCCCAGCCAGATCCTTGAACTTGAGACATATCCGGGTGGCTCGTCGTTGCTCACTGCAGGCAGGCTCGGCAACCGCACGGCTCTGAGTTTGTAAGCCTGTCACCCAAACCTTGCTAATGGCCCAATAAAGCCGGAACGATGCCAAGACTGCGGTCCGCATCCAGCAACCCCCCCCACAAGGCTCACCGAAGGAGTTCAGTCCATGCTCATTGCGTCCGCCGAACCGCACCTGAGCTGACCGTTTGAGTCAGATGTTCAAGCGTTCGCGTCAGCTCGTGCTAGCTGCTAGCCCGCTTGTCAAAGTTACTCACTCCTGGACATCTTCAGGCAACCAGAAGGCATTCGCGGGTACTCAAGGAGTTCAAAACCCCAATCTGATGCTGCGCGATTGCCGGACGGCTTCAGATGACCGACGAGAACGGGCTCAAAGACACACATGCGATTCATGGCGCCGAAAACCCAGAACTCTCGACTGCCTGAGACGTACATGGGCCGAGCAGAGTTCCACCAAAACGATGATCGCGAGGAAGATTGTTATAGTCACTTGTGAATCTGCTCTCGGCCAGACCAGGTTCGCAGAATGACTGAGGCAGCGGTGATTCTGCTACGGCTTCTGAGTTGCAAAACGGGAGTTGTGACAGGTCATGTCAATCCGTTTAGTTGCCTGATACCTGGATGCATGTATGGGCTATGCCGTCGTTCTGGTCTTGATGGGTGATATATGTATATATATATATATATATGTGTGTGTGTGTATGCACGTACGTATGTGGGTACGCATGTCTTCGGACGGCAACATCTACAACACTTCAGAAAGTCATTCATATTTTGAAGGTCCGCAAGAAAAAACCCTAAACCCTAAACCGCAAGAAACTCAAACTCCGAAGCCCTGCCAGGGCGCGGGAGTGCCCGGACGACTCGGGAACCCGACCTCGAAAGGCCGACCTGGTCGTGGCTGTAAGAAGGTGTCTCTAGTATAGTATACTTATAGTATAGTACCAGTATAGTGTAGTCTAGTAGTATAGTATACTATCGTATAGTATACTATAGTATTCTATACTATACTATTAACAAGATTCCGTGGAGGCTTCGGGCTTCGAGGGATTTCTGGCTTAGGGAGCTGTGCTCGGGCTAAAGGCTACATCTCCGAATCCCGAACCTCAAGTCCTCAAATGCGGAAGTCAAGGGTATTTCACCTGGAGCCTTTCAAGCTTCTTTGTCTCGTCCGGGCAGCTGCAGAATCTCCACCGCCCGCGTGCTCAGTCGTTCCTGTGGCTTATTGTTTGTGTAAGGACTTCAGTCAGCTCAATATTATCCTACCCATGATCATTATCATCATAAAATTCTAGTCTCACCACAGCAGCACTACTTACGACTTAATTCTTGTGCATTTGCCCACGCAACAGCGTGCAAAAGACCGGAAGCACGACAAACCCGAAAACGCCGCAGAAATGCTGCCTCCAGCAACTCGAAGCTGTCAGGCCAAGACCCACGCACACACATGCCCCCGCACAGACACAGACACAGACGCACACCACAGCTGGACCCTCCAGAATCGCCTCCGGCCACCGCGCAGCGCCCAAAAGAGCAGTGGTCAAACGTTCGCCAAAAGCACCGGAGGCCATGGAGCTCAAAGCGCAGTGGCTCAGGACCTGGGGTCCAGGCTCACATGTCTCGGGGCTTAGGTGTAACGGAACGTGTGCTGAGTCTTCAGCTCTCCTTATTATTGACTGGTCATAGGAGATTGGGAAGCTGTCTACCGGCGACCGGGCTTTCGGCGGCGATCTAGCAGACTTATATGGACTTATACTTTCCGTATTCTGCCGTTTCCAAGCAGCTACACACACACACAACTTTAGCAATCCCTTTGATCCATCACGCCTTAAGCCATGTTCTAAGACGAAACAAAAACTTAACCAGGCCTGTCAATATTGCCGTCAAGGCTCATCCAAGGCGAAACTGCGGTTCTGCACGCTTCCTGTGGTCATGTTCAACAGCAGCTTCACCCAAAACCCCCTCGAACCCCTAATTATTCCGAAATCCTATAGCTTCGTTTCCCGCACGTGGGACGGAAGTTGCAACTGGCACGCTTCCCCACATACAGCAGCACAGCCGTTTATAGTAAACTCAGATAGGTAGGTAATTAATTCAACAGTGACTATAAGCGTGTAGAGAGAGAACTCATCCGGGCGTCGCTTTGCCGATTTCTGTTTGTCGTAAAGGAAGCGAAATCCGAGAGCACGAGCGTGGACCAATGCAGCCAGACATCGGCGCGCATCTAAGAAAGGCAACATCGACTTCGCGACGAGCTGCCTCGGCTGCAAAATGATGCTTGGTGGAGGCAAGATGGCTGGTAGCATAAAAATGTCCTGCCTAACCGGCCAGCGCTGGGTTTCAGCCGTGCGCGCAACACTGAGGTTGTAAGGCTAAGTTTCAATTCCAGCTGCCTGCATAGTTCACTCAAGCCAGTGTCGTGAACAGAACAATGCGAGACAGAAGGAGCACAAAGCATCCGCTGTAGCAGGCCAGCGACAGTGAGACACAACACTCCCACCTCGTGTCGCAAACATTCTTATTCTTCACGTACCGAGGCTACATAGACCATCGTCCTAGCAACAACACCCCAGCATGACAACTAAGCTTTCTGACGTGGTATGTCTACTACGCAACACTGTCACTATCGAATGACAGTAGTAGTCGACATTTTTGTCGAAATGGTACGAAGAACTACCAAAAGGTGTGAGGGTTTTGCTTACAGTATCACGCTGCTCGACCCGCTAGAGGGTTATATAGAGTTCATGGCCGATCGCTTATTGAAAAGGCATCTCTTGCTTTTCGGTCAACTTGACAGACTGGAGGAGCAGGAGCGCCTCTCCGCAGCTAAAACCTCTGAGTTTGCCCGTCCTGAAGTCCTAAGCCGGAGTGATCGGGCCAGCCCGAAGTCCTAGAAGCCCGACTCCACGATGAGCCAGGGAGCCCCAAAGCTTCTCCTGCAGAGAACAAGGAGGTCGGGCGTTCTGGGGTTTAGGGTTGCTGTCGGATCTTGTGAGGGTCCGAAGAGTTGATGAAGAAGGTTTGGGGACAGCAGGTGCCGGAAGGTTGAGTGCGAGTTCGCATTGTGCTTCCTAATTAGCTCCGACTCTACGGCGTGCAAGTGTGGATCGCTTTGCAAGCTTCGACGATGCAGTCCAGAGTCCAGGTGCTACATGGCTAAGCATCTGGCAGGGAAGAACGGAGCTATGCCGTTCACTTGCAAGAAACTCGAAGAATAGAATGTAATATATTGCAGAACGTTTCAACATGGAAGAACGCTGAGGCTTCCCAAGGCGACAAGCAAGAAATTCAGAAAAACAAGATATCACGGATTGGCCAAATATGCAATAAAAAACAACCGTCCATCCAAACAACATCTCGGTCTACTTCTACGTATTTCAACTGAACTTCGTACCGAAAGGGGGAATCGAGCGTCCGCCAGAGCCAGCGATGGTTTGCAGCACGGAGAAGGCAGCTCTCTTCACCTTGGCTGGTGGAACATTGCCATTTCCGTCTGTGAGTGTGATCCGAGTCTTTCGGGGTGAGGACGTAGACCGAGAAGCCATGAGAGCTCAATTCCAAACTTTAAGCACGCCTGTTTTTGCAGGTGCTGCGCGGGCGTTGCTTGCCGCCCTGGGCTGAAGCGCCCCATGTCACGATAGATCCGTCTTCCAGGACAGCAGCAAAAGCAGAGTCAGTTGCATGGATCTTCTGCACATTTCTGAGCTGCTCTTGGACAGGGCGACTGTCACCGCCACACTGTGAAACACCCCAGGTGACTACGGATCCGTTATGCAAGATGGCCGCGAATGCGAGCCTGTTAGACTGTATATGCCGCACATCTTTCAGCTGTGCCTGCACTTGAGAGCTATCGCCTCCATAGCTGGCAGTACCCCAGGTCTCCACACTTCCATCATCCAGGATGGCAGCAAATGCAAAACGAGTTGCTTGAATATCTCGTACATTTCTAAGCAGCTCATGGTTCGGACTGCTGCGATTTCCGAGGCACATGCCCCAAGTCACCACTGAGCGATTGCTCAAGATGGCCGCAAAAGCTGAATTGCTAGCTTGAACCTGCTCTACGTTCTGCAGCTGGTCCTGGACAGAGCTGCTGTCGCCACCGTGTTCCGCATCACCCCAGGTCACCACGGACCCATTTGCAAGAATTGCAGCAAATGCACGACCATTTGTTTGGACTTGTCTTACATTCCATAATTGCCCACTGACCTTGCTGCTATCACCGCCGTAACTGGCAGCACCCCAAGTCACCATGCATCGATCACGCGCGATTGCTGCGAAGGCACCCTCGCTTGCTTGGATCTGCTGTACGTTCACCAACAGCTCTTGAACAGCATGGCTGTCGCCACCGAACGCATCGCTTCCCCACGTCACAACTGATCCGTCCTTCAGGATGGCGGCAAACGCAGAATGAGTTGCCTGGATATGCTGCACGTCCTGTAGTTGCTGCTGGACTGCAGAGCTGTCACCGCCGTGGCAGGAATCGCCCCATGTAACGACAGAACCATCGTCCAAGATAGCAGCAAAAGCACGATGGCTTGCTTGCACATGTCGCACATTCTGCAGTCGATCTTGTGCGACGCTGCTGTCTCCACCGTATTTTGGAGCACCCCAGGCAACTATGCATCCAGTGTCCGTGATCGCGGCAAAAGCACCTGAGCTAGCTTGGATGTCCTGCACGCAAGTCAGCTGCTGTTGAGCGAGGCCGCAATCCCCTCCATTGGCACCCCAGGTTGCTACCGAGCCGTCACCCAGCAAAGCAGCGAAGACACCACAAGTCGCCGCTAATCGGAGCGGGCGGGTGTGTAAAGTCAACACCTCTCCTTCCTCCAAGTCAAGTTCGCCAAGCGTCAGCCGAGTGTTCAGCCTCTCGCCGCTAGTACTTAGCACGCTGAACTGGCCCCGCACAGCCAGCTCGGTTTGAGCTCGCTGCAGCAAACTATCGAGGCTTGCATCTTCAGCACACGCCAGCTGCACTCGCCTGCCGCTCATGAGGACGACTTCAATCTGCGTGGACATGTTGCCGGCGAGCGTGCAGGGCAACCGGAACTTAACAATACACTGAAACGCCGAGGGAGTCTCTTGTCGTCCTCCCTGATTGACACCGCACGGCTTGCTGTGGCAACTTGGTCTCAATCAAAGTCTCCGAAGCATGTGATCAGTCTGCGGATTGCTGCAATATTGCTTTGCTGCTACTGCT
The DNA here is from genome assembly GCA_003297005.1 of Symbiodinium sp. clade A Y106. Lineage (NCBI taxonomy): Eukaryota > Dinophyceae > Suessiales > Symbiodiniaceae > Symbiodinium > Symbiodinium sp. clade A. The sequence goes on from BGNK01000929.1 coordinate 86,051, forward strand.
GCTGCTGTTGTCGTTGTTGCTGCTATTGGCTCGGGGTTGTTGTCATCACCGGCCATCGCGGTGGGGAGGGCGAGCTTCTGAAAAGTCCAAAGATCTGCAGCCCCCGAAAGCATGAATCCGCCAACCCGACCACCCTCTAGCTTTTGCACAAAAACCATCAGCAAGCTCTGCCGGAGATGCCTCCAGCTGTTCATGCCAGCAGGTCCTTAGTCGGGGCGGCCCACTCCAGCATCGCGACTGCAAGATATGACTGATCGCCCACTCATTCAACCGTGAAGAACAAACATAGGAAGCTGACGGCAACCAGGACGGTGATGATGACGAGAAACATTGCAGATCATTTGTGGAGCTGATGACATGAACATGAAAACAACTTATGTTGGCGATGCGGAGGCTTATGATGCTGATGGGTGTGCAGATGACGATGATGGAATAATACGATGCTGATGCGATGGTGATAGACCGACAGTTGGCCTGAAGAACCCGACGGTGACGATATAAGTGAAGAAGGTGGTTAGGCTTAGAAGTAGGACGATCCATTGATGACCCGGGAACAGAAAGACCATATCCAAGGCAACCAAGACTCGTGATCAGATGTCGTAAAAACTGTACAACGAGCCTTGGGCTTCGATGGAATCTGCTGCTGACAGTCTTGACCATGCCTCGCAGCGAAAGGCTGACAAGAGTGGAGACTGGTCGAGCTTCACAAATTTCTGCGCGAACGAATTTAACGGGACCTGTAGGTGGAATATGCTTCGGCTGGCTTCCCCTGACATGCGGAGGACAGAAGGGGCAGAACCAGATGCGGACAAGAATCAGCGGTAGGCCCTGACCATCGGCCAGTCAGACGCGGATTCGCTTGGCCGGTCGGTCGTGCGAAGCTGCGACAGACCCTTGTAGTTTTGCGTTGCATTCCTGAGCACAAAGCGGAAGTCTTAAGCTCGGATTCCGAGCCCAACCACAACTCTCTATGTTAAGAAACACTCGATGCAAGGTCATCCAGGACTCAAGAAGTACGCCAAAACATCCTCTGCGGTGCCCTCCTGACCGAGGATCAGGCAAGGGCTTTGGGCTTGAAGGACAGAGGCACGTGTCGATCTTCAGTGTACGTGAACTCCCCTCAACCCGAGGTCCCGCAGCAATATGGGAGTTTCAGAAGTTGCAGGGTTCGTATCTTGCTTAGGTATACTGGTATGCTCTTTTAGGATCGCATTTCTGGCTCTGTCTCTGAACCTGTGGGATTCTATGGCTTTCATAACGGTTCAAGGTTGCTTTAGCGATGATTAAGTTCCTTCGCCCTGTCCAGGGTTTACAGGATTTGGCAGCCGTCTAAAACGATATTCACAATCACAACAGCAATACTTATGATAATAATAACAACATCAACATCCCTAAGCTCTAAACAGTTTAAAATGAAACATGCTGTAAACCCGAGTCTTCTCCTCCGCAATGAGCTCCATCAGCGCTGCATCGAGAAGGCACCGGCGTGCTGGCGGCCGAGCAGCCAAGCAAAGCCGGGCCGTCTGGGACCTTGCCAGCATTAAGCTGCGAATGTTCATGTTAATACGATGATCAATGGCACTATGCGTACTTTTTATTTTTGATTGCTGCGATGGTTGGAATTCTGGCGATTATTTCGCCACTGCAGAGAGTTCTTGCCAGTGGGCTTGCGGGACAGGAGGCTCAAGTCCGGTCTCCACTGGTGTCAGGTGACTTTCGAAGTGAGCACATGGGAGTCCGGGGATTGCGGGTAAGGCTTGGGATAAACGGGAAACCTCAAGCCTCAATTCACTCAGGATTAAAGGTATGGCATTTCCATGTACCTCTTCTACATCTTGGTCCACAGCATGAGCACTGCATACACACCTTGGCTGAACCTGTTCTCAACCTCTACAACTTCACATCACCTGCAGGAAAGTCGTTTTTGATCGTTTTTAAGTTGAGATGCGGGTACAGGAAGGACTGCAAAGGAGATTCCCACCTGACGAACATGGAGAGAAACTTGTTTTCCAGGTTCCAGATGGCGGCATGGAAAATTTGGAGCAGAGGTTGGGACGGCAGACTCCTCAAAACCCTCCTTGCCTCCCAAGCCCTTCCCCTTGCCCTTGTGATTGCGTTTCGAAGGCCGTTTTGGGATTTCAAGGTTGTAGCTGTTGAGTAGCTCACTCGCAACGTGCCCGTGCCGTGACCTAGCAAGCAGCAGCCGTAGAGCGGCAGCAGCCAGCGATGGCACCCGAGCCCGCGCTGGGCTCAGCGCCTGAAACACTTTGCTTCGAATGCAGTGGGCGAAAGGTTTCGGAAGCTGAAGAAGGCGTGCACGTACACAGGCGCACGCAAACACACACACACACTCGCTCTCACTCTCCATCACTCTTACTCTGATGCTCACTCTTTCTCCCTCTCTCTCCGCGCCCTGCACTGCGTGTGACGGACGATGCAAATCGACCAGCCAATGTCCACTAATTATCTTCACCGACCTCACCGTATGCACATTCAGGAAACTATTAGATTAAGTCAGCTTGGAATGCTTCACAGCATTAGCGCACCTTTATTTGCATGCCGATATGCATGAACAGGTATAGAAAACAAAACCCGGGCTTTGGGGGGTGGCTATGGGTGTACCTCCCGTGTCAGCTCGAGGGCCAGATTGCCAACATCAGGGACTCGACCCGATGTTGTCTGGAACATCCTACAAACCAACCACAAAGACCCCTGCAATGGGGTTCTGCAGGAATTACATTAATACTCCACGGTAAGCTATATGATCATACTATAATTTACAGCAAAGCCCTCGTCTAATTGTGAAGACACCCTAGCAGCCCTAGCACTCCAAAATGCAATGCTTCTGTGAAGAGCTCCTGATCCGACTCGCTCGGGGAGGTTTCCAGGTGCGGGAGCCAGGAGCGTGGAGGGGCCAGCCTGTGGTTTCGTTGTTGTTTTGCTTTTTTGCTAATGCCGCAGGGCTTTTTGTTTTTGGCTTAGGGTCGAGTGAACGAGTTTTCTGAAGGAGCTGCTTTCGAGGTTTGAGTTTGGGCATTGAGGGTTATACGTCTGTTTTTTTCAGCATCTTGGGTTCGGAGGTTTATAGTGATTTGGGTCCTATGACTTGTGAATCTGCTACCATTGGGCCGCCTACTGGACTACTGCTGGTTGTTTTGATGCTCCTGTAGCGTCTGCGGGGCGGTTCTGACAACGGCAACTGGTCACATCATGAGCCTTACGCTGATGCTGTATATCAGCAGCATGCTGATGGTCATTGTCGCCGCTACACTTACTACCATTCCGCGATGACGAACAAGGCAATACGTCAGTATCGTACCGCTCTAGCTATGCTGCCTGTGGTTCGGTCGGCCCGAAGCAGCAACACAAGCTGGCCCATTTGAGTGAGAAGAGCTCGATAGACCCCGGGCCACTAGCTGCTTCGGGTATGCAGTAGCATGTGTCGGCTCGGGTGCTCGGTTTCACAAACATATATACATATACACACGCAGACACCCACACACGCACAACACGCACACACACACACACACACATATATAAACACACACACACACACTAACTGCACACAGACAGACACAAACACAGACACACAGACACAGATGCAAACACGTACACAAACATGCATGCATGCATACATGCATGTGTGAATCTGTGCATGTATGCATGCAACGATACACCTTACGGCGAGACTAAAGTTGCTTTCTGCTAATTTTGAGTCCATTACGCCGAAACCTGGAGTCCAATTCAGCTCCTGCCCATCGGGGTTCAGGGAACCTGGTGTGGAGGCATGGCGTGAGTTTCGAGGTTTGTGATTCGTGGCTCCGCTTTTTGCACCGACACAAACGACCCCTGGCATTTGACGAGTGGCTTTGGGTTGCCCTGGCGCAGGCTCAGCATTTCCTGAGTCGCCAAAGACGATTCGCGGTCCGGAACTCACGAAATCGCGGGATGAGGGATGATAAAGGTCTGATGAGGGCTTTGGGGTCACAGTGGTCTGGGAGTAAGGGGCCAAGAAGCTGGGGGGCTTCGGGCTCTACCAAAACCCACCAGGAGACGGTTTTGTGGCATATTTTGGTATCACAAGAATGCCGCCTTCAAATGTTAAGCCTGGTCGTTTAAATTCTTTTTGAATGCACATTCTGTCGATCCTCTGGGGAAATAGGCAGGCTAGGAGTTCGAGAAAAAAACCCTAAACCCCAGCAAAAATTCAATCAAGGTCGCGAACTCGTCCATCAGTGGCTCAGGCCACTCCAGGTCCGACGAGTCATTGAGAGAGACAGGAACACAACCTTGTCGTACACGGGTAGGGACCAATGGCGCCTGACCTGCCTCCTTCTTGCATGGTTTTCGGGCTTTCGAATTGTCTTTAAAGTTATGTGTCGTTCGGCTCGGGGGTGGGGAGCCTGAAGCTGCACTGCCTCAGTGACTTCCTCCCAATGTCTGCTCTTCATGTCTTCAAGCCGTTCGGCCCTTTCCAAGGAGGCTACTAAATTATGGAAAGGAGGTCCCCACTGCAGAAACGGCTAGGAATACATTTTGCAGCTGGAATGAGTCACTACCTGGCCCTCAACCCTGAACCCAAAACCCTATACTTAATCCTAATCGTAAAGCCTAAACCTGAATTGCAATACGCGGGAAGGTCACAGCTCACCTTACGGGACCGAGTGGCAGGACAGCGCGGAGCTTGAACACGACATGCTCCTCAGTGGTTCGACGCATGCGAAAGGGGTGTGGGCAGTAAATCAGAGTCGCGATTCTGGGATTCTCATGGGTTCTTTGTGGCTGCTTGGAAATATATTAATATTGCAAGTTTTTCGGCTTCCCTGGAAGTCTTCAGGCCTCTTGTAGCAGTGGGATTTTCACGTACGCAAGGCTTCAACTAGTGTGGTCGTTCTCGCGATGTTGGTTCACCTCATATTTCAGGTCCACCACGTCCGACGGACTAGCCGAATTCGTGTGTTTGTTTGCAAGAATTACCACATCACAACACTAGCAGTTGTTGACTGCTCTTTCCTCGTCTCCCAGGTCTTTGGTTGAGGGGAAACGAAAATCGATGCAGTGACACATCTCCCACACACCGTCAGTGGCTTTGCATGCTGCAGCGGACACTCCTCCAATCGGTATGTCTCTCCATGCTGTTGGAAAGGAACCAAAGCTTCAGGACAACACAGAAATTGTCTCCGATCAAACCCTTGGTTTCTCAGCATCTCCCCTGTCGAGAATTCCATTGTTTTCCCTGCAACAAGCTCTTTGATGTCACCAGTTTAACCAAAGCACTTGTCCCGGGTGCCAGTGTTGACTGGCCCTTCCTCAGTACTGACAGCGGGGCTAACTGTTTAGACCTGCCAGGCAGTCTTTCTCCTCCATCGAAGCCTCACATCCTTTTCACTTCACTCCAAGCCAAGAAACGGCGCGCTCCGAAGGTACCACAGATTCCAGCTCTAGGTCATCATCCTCTGGTACTGCGATGCTGTGCACTGGGACCATTGTGATCATGACCTGGCTGGATGGAGTCGGCTCTGGTGGTATGTATGAGGTGTCCGGCCATGTCCTTCTTCAACGGCCAATAATCGGTAGGCCTTCTGACAAAACCCGGAAAGTTTAAAAACCTATATCCTGCTGACCCTTCCAGCGAAACCGTTTCCTGCTCGCAGCCTTCTTGACCTCCGCGAGCTCCTCCCGGAGGATCTCGTTCCTGAGCTCCCGAGCTCTCACGAGATCGCTGCTTGGGTTGGTGGTATGGGATGTCGCACTCAAGTCAAGAGCCTACATTGAAGGAAGCGCCTCTGAGCTGAAAGGTTTTGCTTTTCTAAACCCCAGCTACAGTACGGGGCTGCTGGGGCTGCCACGCAAATCTGGAGGCACCCATTGTGAGAAAAAGTGGGTAACGATGCACAGGGCGATTGTGATGACAAACGCAAGCCGCTGCCGAGGATTGTGGTGAAGATCAAGACTGAAGATGCTAGTGAAGATAGTGAAATGAAGGTATCGCCGAACCCCCTCGGGCAGGCTGCTCCCGCGCGTAGGCACCGGTCGCTTCAGCGACTGCCTCACAGAATGTGGGCACACAACTGGAAAACCTTGCTGGTCAAAAGCAGCCGCTGCAGCAGCGTGTTGTTGTCGTAGTCGCAACACAACCCCTGCTGTTGTTGTTGCTTTTGCTGTGGATGTTGTTGCTGCTGCTGCTCCTTCCAGCCTTCTAGGATTCTAGGACTCTAGGACTACTACCACTGCTACTACAGCTATACTGCTACTACTGCTGCTGCTGCTGCTACTGGTACTACTAGTACCACTAGTACCACTAGTACCACTAGTACTAGTACTCGTACTACTACCGGCCGCCACAAGTACTACTACTTGCTACTGCTAATGCTAATGCTACGGCTAGTGCTACGGCTACTGCTACTGCTGCTGCTACAAGTACTGCTGCTCCTGCTACTGCTACTGCTACTGCTACTACTACTACTACTCCTGCAGCTGCTGCGCTTGCTCCCGCACCGACAGCAGGGAGCCACAAGCATTGCAAATCATTGTAAACTTAAAACCCCAACCCCATTGCCCTTCCCCGTGGAAGCTAACACTCTGAATGACATCTTCCCTAACACCCACGCCGTTGCTGCCTCTCGCCGGATTCCTGCCACTAGGTGGTGCAGATGCTCGGAGGTTTTCAGCGCCTGGCCCAGCTCCAAACAATGTCAGGACGCCATATTTGATTGGGAACTTGTAGCTATCACAAGCGTGGGATCACCAACCGAGGCCACAAGGAGACTGATTCTGTCGGAATGCAGAAACACGCGGTCTCGTTGCTGTGGGCCTCTAGTGCTATTTAATCTTCATTCGAAAACTCATCATCGGGGAAGGACCTCGTTTACAGAAAGCCACTGAACTAGAAACCACAAACGCACCTGGACATGCCCGCTGCGCTTCGACCCATCACGGCAAGTACTGGGATGCTTCTACAGAAGTCACAGCATGTTTGCACCGGTGAAACTCCCAAAATGACTTCCACGACCACTCCCAGTATCACATCCACACATGCAGCAACATCACACTTGTGACAAGGAAAATTAACGGCAAGGGAAACAGCAACAACGACAGCACATTGTCAGCAAACAAGTAGGCTCCCTGACTCTGCTGTCAGCCAAAGGGCATGACCCAACTGCTGGTCAGTGCGGGCCGTAGCCACCTTCAGCACTACTCCCAGTCTGGGTGTGTGGAACTTGACCCTGATGTCGGTTCTGCAGCTCTAACTAAAGCTGCCGCTGCTTCTAAGCTTCGCAAAAACGAGCGGCGACGACTACAACTCTGCATCCTACTACTACTACTACTACAACTACTACTGCTGCTACTAGTACGACTAGTACTACTAGTACTACTACTGCTACTACTACTACTGCTACTACTGCTACTAGTGCTACTGCGACTGCTACTACCACCACCACTACTACTACTACGACGACGACTACTAATTACTACAACTACTACTGCTACTGCTACTGCTACTACTACTACTTCTGCTACTTCTGCTACTACTACGACTAGTACTAGTACTAGTACTAGTACTAGTACTAGTACAAGTACAAGTACTACTACAACTACTACAACAACAACTACTACTACTACTAGTACTATTTCTACTACTGCTACTACTGCTACTACTACTACTACTACTACTACTACTACTATTTCTACTACTGCTACTACTACTACTACTACTACTTCTACTTCTACTACTACTACTACTACTGCTACTACTACTACTACTAATACTACTTGACGACGACGAGGGAACATAACTGCAAGCGATGCTTCTGAAAAGCCTTAGGATCAGCAGGGTCGTTCAGAAACATTGTCATGGAGTCGGGTTTATGTGAAGGTATCCATCTGAAGGAGAAGTCCCTAAGCTCTTCTGAAGGAGAGGCTTCGAGGGACCTAACCGTCACTTGCGCCGGACCGCAGGTGACCAATGCTGAAGCTTGCCAACTCTTTCGGGAAGTTCCAGCAAACTTCAAAAACTTGCTTCACGTAGCATTCCTGTCGCTATGCCGGAAGCGGCTCGCATGGTTCGAATGCCTTTAATGCTGCAGCTCGCTGCAGCTTTATCAGCAAGCTGTTCCTGCTTCTACTTTGCCGAAATGGAGAGGGTCGCTACCACTGCAGCATTGTTGCTCTCCGCAGGGTAGTGGTTGTGATTGCAGTTGCTGCTGTTCCTGTTTGTGCGGCTCTGTCCCATCATTTGTTACCACAGCCACGCCGCTACGCCGCTACGCCCACGCATCACCAGATCGCAATCACCATCTGCTGAATCTGAAGCTTTGCACGGTGACTCCACTAAGGAACTCCACGGTTATGCCCGAAAACCCAGGTAGCTTAAACTTAAACAAAACACAAGCCCTGAAAACACGTAACCTGTTATCCTTACAAACTTGACACTCCCTCCCGTAACCCCGAAAACCTTAATTGACTAATTAACTGCATAAGCCCCAGAGCCCTAGAGTCTCTCGTTTCGTGTGCTTCGGGACGCCTGGACTTCCTGGAGTGGCGACTGGATTGAAGAGCTCCTGAGAGTGTTTCTTTTGGCGTGAGGGGCGACCGGGGTGATTTGATGGGTTCCGGTTTCAGGGTCCGGGTGTTAGTTTGGGAGGGGTTGTGGCTCAGGGTTTCGGCGTGGGGATACTCCAGTGGGCATCGGAGGCCTGCGGTTCGTGTTCTGAAAGCCCTCACGTAAACCCTCAACTCCGACAGCAATCGAGTGGTTCCCCATCGTTTTCCAGACAACCTCTTCCAACCTCTTCCTGCGACTCAGGCTCCCTGACAGAAGGCCGCTGCAAAGGGCATCCAGCTCAGCCAGCTGTTGGTGCAGCGCCTTCAATGGTTGCAGGTTTCGGAGCCGCAGCACGACCACTGCAAGGCAAGTGGCAGCACGTAATGCAGGGATGACAGCAAGCTGCAATGGTACTCTCGAAGTATCGCCAGGCTTGCACCAGCCGCCTAGAATGCTGCTTGGCCAAGTACTGCTAAAGCCTGCGGATTAAGCCATAGGAACCAAGTCCCTCCACCATCTGTACAGCACTCCCCGGCGAGTAACAGAATCCTACCTGGAGGGCTTAGAGGCGGTGTGGAGATCTCGGAGCATGTTGGATCATGTTGGTGGGGGCGCTATTGGGGAAAGCGTAGGTCCAGAGCGCTGCAGATCATGCCATGGCTCACATAACTACAGACGGTGACTCATGCTATTTACCGTGGCCTGATCAGGGCCCCGACATTTTCCGCGTGAGCTTTGTACTCAAGTGGCCCCGCCGAGCACTGCACCTCCAACTGCTTTTGAGCGAGGGCGAAGACCGTCCCGGCTTGCTGCAACTGATGGCCCAACTCATCCTGGCTGAAATGAAAGGCTGCAGAGTTTCCAGAAAATCAAGCGGCAAGCATCCTGTGAGTCTTGGGTTTCAGGACTGACGACTGCTTGCAGCCCTGAGCTCACCTGGCCAAGCGTATCCAAACACATGCCGAGAACCAATATTGAAAATCTGGGGCCTAAACCCTCAACCCTAAGTGTTCCACTCGGGTTCAGGTTCCTTCGGTCCAACTTCAGCTAGCGGGTTATCATAAACTGAAGGGCTGCTTCAAGTGCTTGCTCGGCTCCTCTTCATAAACAACTCAGCGACCGTGTGAAAACAAGTGCCATCACGAGTAGTGACATAGTTGTCCTGCAAGGAACTTTTGTCGAAAATCGCTACCAGTAACAAGTTCTCCCGCCTTTGCGGCAAGTGCGGAGTATCCCGGGAGCTTCCCCGTCTCCTTGCCTGTCCAAAGAACAATGATGACAGCTTTAAGGGCACAAATCGCGGAAATGGCAGGCGGCAATGATATTGTAACAACAAGACGACTGACGCATGAGAAGAAGAACAAAATCGTCGAAATAGGCAACAAGTGTAAGATGATCGGCCCAGTACCATGAAGCCCAATCTCGTAAGCCTATGAGTAGGATGCTGGGGCACCACTTTAGCACCTGCAGGCTCCTGCATGCAACGTGAACTCTAAACTCTAGAAGCTCCACGTTCTTTAATGTTCTGATTCCGTTTCCTCCATACTTGTTATGGTGCAGAGGCCGTAAAGGAAGACCTCTCGTCCATGCAGAATTCCACGGTGTGAAGTCCATTAGGTTTGGGGTCTTGGGAACTTTCGGGTTTCGGCCTCGGCAACACTGGGGGAGTCCTTCCGGGTATTGACAGGAGCCGAGGTTCGAGGCAGGCTCCAGCTGCAAAGCTTTGGTAATCGCTGATGCTTTCATGGACTAATTTTGCACCAACATTCTACTTGCACCCTAAAGGACCCTAAAGGGATGCACCCCGTTTGGGGTGTCAAAAAGAAATGTTCCAGAGTTGCGTGGATGGAAGAGCAACTCTAAGCTGACAAGGGCACAACGAGGCAATGAGTAACCGGTGCTGTGCTAAAGAGAGACTCGACATCCAAGCTACTTCCGAGAAAAGCGGCAAAGGTAGTACATGGCTAAGCAACCAGAACACCAGGAAATACCTCTGAGATGTAAACAAGCCGGAGTAAAATAAGACTAAATTGCAAAAAGCCTTCAAGCCACAACCGGGGGCCTTGTCCCAGCACAGAGTTGAAGAATGTCGGGCTTGAGCCATGAACCCTGAAATCGAAAACCTAGACTCCTAGACTCGATACTGTAAATTCTAGGCCCTGGATGCTAAAACCGATGCAGCCCCAAGCCGCCCCTTGCCTAGGGCAAGCGACGGGCCCCCCGGAGGCGTCATCGGTCGATGGCCTGGGCAGCCTCAGATCTTTCAACAGGTAGGGGTCTGGGGTTTACGGCTTGGGGGATCGCGGCTTCCAGCTTGGAGGACACATATTCAAGACCTCTTCTGCATGCTTCAATAGCAGAACGAAGCGGTAGCTTCTTGCTCAATCGCTGGAAACCCCCGAATCGAAGGTCTGCAAGCTTCCGCAGCAGGTCCTCGAATTGGACATTAGAGGAACATGTGCCAGGAAAGCCAAGACTCACTAATCAAATCCTTTATCGAGCGTATGCTTCTGTACTGTTGCAGTCGTTGATGTAGCTGTGTCTTGAACCTGAACCGTACACCCTTAACCCTACAAACCCAAAACCGTACTCCTTCAACCCTCAGCCTCAGCCCAAAACCCTCTACGTACCACAAACGCTAACCACGAAAAAACACAAAACACAAAATCTTAAGCCCCCAACCCTATAAACCCTACACGCTGGGGTGCGGAATCACCTCGCTGCCGAGGCATCGCTGCTCTCAACAGCCGGAGCTCGAGCCCAGAGCTATGGCAGGGATTTTGACATTGGCACTCGGGCAATCGAGGCGAGGTCTGACTTTGGGAGGATTCAGTTCTTCGTATATTCTCCTGATTTTTGAATTTTTGTTTGCGGGTTCCTTGCATCCATCGGATTACCAGGACAGACACTTTTGCGGCCAGCGACGTCATGATGCTAATGATACTGGTGATGTATGGTGATGTGCTCTTCTTCTCGATTTTTGCCTTGGCCCGTCTGTTGCAAGTAGTAGTGCCAGTGGCGCAAGTAATCGTCGGATGTGGCAGTAGCCAGTACTGGTGACAACTACGAATGCTACGCTTGAGCAGCACCGTGGTGCTCGTCCTCGTCGCGATAGTAGTAACAGCAGGCCTGGTAGTCGTAGCAGTAGCAGAAGTAGCAGTGGCAGTAGCAGTGACAGCAGCAGTGTAGCAGTGGCAGTAGCCGCAGCAGCAGCAGGAGCAGGAGCAGGAGAGGGAGCAGGAGCAGGAGCAGGAGCAGGAGGTAGCAGAAGTAGTGATAGTAGCAGTAGTGGTAGTAGAAGAAAAGGTAAAGGTAGAGGCAAAGGGAGCGGTGGATGTGGAGGTGACGTAGCGGTGGTGGTGATGGTGGTGGTGGTGGTATTAGTAGTAGTAGTAGTAGTAGTAGTAGTAGTAGTAGTCGTAGTAGTAGTAGTAGTAGTAGTAGTAGTGGTAGTAGTGTTATCAGCATCCGCATCAGCATCAGGAGTAGGAGTAGTGGCTAGTAGTAGCTAGTAGTAGCAGTAGTAGTAGTAGTAGTAGCAGTAGCAGTAGTAGTCGTAGTAGTAGTAGTAGCAGCTGTTGCTGAGTAGTAGTAGCAGTAGCAGTAGTAGTAGTAGTAGTAGTGGTGGTAGTAGTAGTAGGAGTAGGAGTAGGAGTAGGAGTAGTGGTAGTAGTAGTGGTAGTAGTAGTAGTAGTTTTTTTTGCCTCTTGCATGGCTGAAGGTCTCGCGAAGCAAGGTTTTGGGTACATGTAGTAATTAGTAGTCGTCGTCGTCGCCGTAGCAGTAGCAGTATCTGCAGCAGGAGCTTTCCCCGTCCTTTGGCTCGATCCTCCAACGGCTCTGGCGCAAACATGCTCAGCTCCTGTCCAGGTGTTCTGTTGAGGGCATTCCGGGAAAATGATTGCCAGGGAAGCTTCGCCAAGGGATGTGTTTCGGCCACTCCGTTGCTGAATGAGGACATCCGGCCCAAGTCTGCTTTACACAATAGACTGCGCGCTCCTAAATGCTTGGAATGAGGCTCTGGCTCTTATTGAAGTCTACACTTTTCTGCCACCCGGATCGCAATCCCACACAGGCACGATAAGTCTCTACGTCCACTTCGATTCACGGCACCACGTCATGACACGAAAGTACAACAAGAGCTGCGGTAGGAAAACGGGCATGCACATAGCCATCAGCGAAGCTATACAGGAGCTTTCAGTGCATGAGGTCTTCGCACAAGGCTCATCGACGACTCAACTTCTGCAGACTTCAAACGGACACGTCCGGAAGCCATGAGCTTTCCAAAATCTCTGTCACTGCCTTCGTAACACCCACTCACCAAGAGCACACGAGCTGTCGTGTCCCAGCGACTGCGATGTCGGCATGTCATGGCATGTCACAACCCGCCGTCTGCAAACTCCGAACGAATTCTTCAGCGCACAGGTCAAGGGCCCCAGGGAACGCAACGACACGGCCTCAGATCGAGGTACTAATGACTAGTAAAGCTTACCAGTTCGACCTGTTGCAGGCAATTCCAAGCGACTCTTTCGGGTAAATGGCATACCGTCCCACATAGTCCATCCAGTACTGCAGGGAGTTGCAGGCGAAGGGCTGCCGAGGGCAAACTATAGCATCACAGGTTCAGAGTGTGCTCAGGAGTTGGCGCTTCACTACATGGCAGCCGTCCCAGTCTGTGACAGCTGCCGGCACACAACAGTTGGCGAGGAAGGAAGCAGGATAGACATGCACTCAGCTGCTTCCGCGCGACTTCTTCCGGGATCCGATGTTTTGGCGGGACAGGAGTCAAGTCCTCGAAAGGATCGCCTAGATTCGACGCATTCAGTGCACCACCTCCCTGGTTGAAGAGGTCCCCTGAGCGGTGCCCTTTGGGAAGGCTTCCGTTTGGAATTCCCACCGCTATATTGGGGCTCCGAAAATGAACCTTCTGACTTATGATTACTCCACCCCGATCTGCAACCACCGTGGGCCACTCCCCAAAGCCACTTCTAAACCTGAAGCTAGGTTAGTTACCGTAGGCACATGCAACGACGCTTCACAGGGAGAGGCTTAATCAGCAGCGCTACGGTCGCTACGGTCACTTGTCAAATGCCTTTGTAACATGTACCAAGAGCAGCAGGTCGAAAACATGTCCGAAATACATTTGCAACACATGCCAAAAGCAGCAGGTTGGAAACTTCAAAAGGACATCTAACACCAGAACCCAAACCGAACCCCCTACAGGCCCTACAAACATGGCACGCCCTGGGGCGCTCCAAAGTAGCCTTCCACCAACCCCGTCAGCAACCCGCACTACAAAACCGATACTCAAGCGGAGCTTGAGCCGATCAACAAACCCTTGGCCACAAGCCCGAAGTTGAACGCACGTCCTAATAGTCTTACGGAAACTCTAAAACCTTCAAACCGCGACATCCGAGAATCGGGCCGCCAGTTGTCCCAGCCTCGAGGATTCAGGACTCAATTCTCGCAGAACCCCAGCAGAGGTGAGAGGGTCCACCTTCGGGTTAAAGTTACTCCAGAGGTTGGTTTTCGAGATAACCTACTCCTTGTACCTGCACCAGTTGTTCAAATTGTTGTGTAAGTGCAACATGCCGTGCCCAATCCCAACCCGAAAGACGCAGTGACATGCAAGAAGGGATGAACATCGAAATCATGCCTTTTTGCCGGCGTAACAGCGGCAGCTTGGAACGTGGCACGGTTGGCCAGCCCTTAAGGTCAGATCTTACTTGCTAGGAGATATGACGTAGAATCGACGTAGACGCGGCTGCTTTCTGCGAAGCCGCACATAGGTGGATCTCCTTCATCTCCGCCAGCACGCCATATATTGATGGACTGCAAAGCAGCAAACAGGAACAATCTCAACGCGATCATCCCTAAGGCCCCGCACCACCCAAACCTGGGAGAATCTCTGAATGAAGCGCAAATGTCTATATAAGCCCTGGATGTGCAAGATGTGTGTGTGTGCGGGTGTATGGGTGCACGTAAATCGACCCTCAACTTGCCATACCCGGTACACGTAGCAGCCCGGTTGCCGTGGCTTCATGTGTGATCTTCTTGGCAACCTCGAAGTACTTGATGTCACATCTCTCCATGCAAGCATACTTGCTGGCCTGGGTTCGGACACTTCAACTGGCCCTCAATGTCTCCTCCCCCCAAAAACAGTTAGTGGAGACCACTTCCATTTTCTAACCATGCCCACCCCCCTAGGCCACCTGAAGACCCAAACCATAACAACCCATACCTCAACCCTAAACTCACCGAAAGACCCATAGGAAGACCCAACCTAAGACCCATACCATGGAACCACCAGAAGAACCATACACCACCACATAGAAAAAACCCAACCTCAACTCCACACACCAACACCCCCATAGAAAAACCATATTCCCCAACCCGAAATCCCTAACCCTAGAAAATGGAAATGGTAGTCTCTAATAAAATATCTATAATAGGAATAAGGTTTCGGAATAACGTAGTCGCAAATGCCTCGTGAGGCTTCTGCTGAAGCATCGCCAATCATAATATTATAATGAAATAATATTATGGTTGCTTAATCCATTAAGACAAACTCAGGTTTATTCATAAGAGTTCTAACGATTTTATTGAAGTCCCTAATAAATATATCTGGATTAAAACCAAAATCGTTTATCTTACTACGAATATCAATATTTTTAGTAATCATCCAATCCTCATATAGCCATTTGAGACGTTCATATCTTCTTTTTGACAAATTCTTGAACAGACTATGTTTAACCCAGTCGTAGGGAAAGTTATGTTTAATTGAGAAAATAAGTCTATCTACATCATATCATATTCATGTAGTATATTACGTCTGATAATTCCCTCTATCTTTTCTTCGTTGAATTGGCGTTTTTGACAAGCACGGCACCAATAAGCAACGCCGTAGATATTATTAATAATATTTTCTGGTAGTGGCAACTCGTAGAGAATGGAATAACGTTCGTGTTTTTACAATCCTTGCATTGACAATTCCGTCGCTCTTCCTTGAGTTCCCTGAAGTAGTCCTGAACCTTGACAACATCCAAAAAGTCATTTATTATTTCATCCTGCTCTTTTTGCTTGAACATTTCACTGTAAATATATATATAGTTGTTATTTCTTTAAATGTTTTCTTCAGAAATTCTTTTTCTTAAGACCTATCTACAGGAATTTCAATAACTATCCTCTCCTTATGCTTGCCGAATAGCATAAAATAATATTCTAGAAACTCGTCATTAAATAGCAATTGATGCACGTGATTGAATACTTTATTAATATTAGGTTTACGGTTTCAGAACTCGGACATGCCAGGCGAGGTTGAATGGTGCGAGGTTGGCGTGATACGGGACTGAAGCGCATGCTGACCATGCTCAAGACAAACAACGGATTAAGTAAAAGGCGTAAACTGCAACAGAAACAAAATAAACCGTCAGCATACCACTTGATGTGTCAGGTTTAGGTTTCTCGGGTTCAGGTTGTGGTTCACGTATGCTACACGAAACTTCGTGTTCTGGTGTTTCTTCATCAACAAATGTATTAGGAAATTGTTCGTTTAATCGTTTTCGTATTTCTCTTTTCTGCTTTTCGTATTCTGCCTTAATACCTGCTTGTATTTATTTCGTCGTTTAGTTTGCCTTCTTTCCTTAAATTACTAACTTCGTTAAGTAACCTTTCATCAATATGTTGAGTTCCGAGTTCGGATGTAACGCATAATGGAAATGGGCATCCCAGTTTTCATGTTTTATTTTATGTCCACATTCTTCGCATAATTGGCTCCCCTTTGCTCTCTCTTCTCTTCGTGCTTGGTTATACTCGTTCTTGTTTTTGCCGTAACATTTTCTTTTCGCTCCTCGGCACCTATTACAAGTCTTAAACTTGTCAAACTCAGTGCTGGGCAGTGTCACATGGCAGTTTGCTGCAAGAGGATGATATGCATTCAGGCCAGCACTTCACAGAGAAAAGAGTGAAAACACAAAGCATTTGGACAACGTCACTGCCGCATCACGACAGAATGCAAGACCGTGGAAAGAACCGTGTACCATCCGGCAGGGTTCCATGACTTTCGGACAAGTGCCCGAAGGCTACCTCAAGGCTACCTCTATCGGTCATCGGTCTGGCTTGGCTTTCGGATGACCGAGACGTAGGACGGAAGCGTCTGTAGCTCCAACGCGAAAGCAGTTCAGCATGATCTACGAACGACACCTGGGGTTGGGATTTCAGGCTGGGTGCAAAGAACAATGTGGCCAAGCTGCTGGAAGAGTGAAACCGTGCGCCATTATTGCCTGCGAAAGGAATCACCGCATGAACTACTGGGTCTACATAGCTATTCGACAATACCGCCCCTCTGCCAGACTCCAAGGCTTCAACAGAGATCGACCGAAGACAAACCGTTTGGATAGCGCTAGGTTTGATCCCGTCAGGGATACTCGTCATGCCTGCAAGTCACCAGAGCAGCTTTAAGAAGTCCCTGCCGTGTGGGCTCAATGCTGTTGGCATCTGGGACTGGAAGCGCTGTTACAATCAGCCACACGGAGCTGCACCACCCTGTTTTGTCGGGGTGACCTAACAACATGCACCTGCACTTTGTGCGAGTAGAAGCACACCAAAACAACTCCAACTCACAGAACCATGAGCAAGCTTGCTGGCGCAAGGTCTAGTAGAGAGACAGCGACAGACAGAGAGAGAGTGAGAGAGAGAGAGAGAAAGAGACGGAAACTTACAGAGAGACAAAGAGGGCTAGGGGCAGAGAGAGTATCAATGCTTACAGTAGAGCTTATATGTAATTAGAAGGCATAACATGGAAGGTCGGATCCCATGGTATCCAACCGAAGCTTCGGAAGTCGAGAAAGTACGGAAGTGGTGCCTTTGTCAATATATTGGAATCAATGGTAAAAAGCCGCGCGAAGCCTGCACGGCACCGGAATGGACGACGCGATCTTGTTCTTCGTAATCGATGGTGTACTCGCCTTCCCTTAGTGCAGGAAAACCGACTCCGATGCACTGAACCTTGTCCTCATCGTTTAGGCGAGCAGCTGTTACTGTTGGTAAGTAAGCATTATCATATTGAATCTAGCCGCTAGATTCTGATGCTGCTGTGGACACACACACGCACACACTCCAAACTACAACTATCCGAAGTCCTGTACCTATGCCACAGAACTAGAATCTAGAAACATTGAAGGAAAATCGTGAAGGTTTAACTTGAACCTAAACTATAACATAAGCCGTAATCCGAATCACGAAACCCTAGAACTCAAATGCAAGGCATGGACCACAACAACAGGAATGAGTATTCGCGTCAGCCCCGGCCGAAGAAGTTCCGACAGGGCCCCCCTGGTTCCACTCATCTAATCCATTCCCCAATGCCTCCTTACCTTCAAGGAGGCCATGGGCGTCCTTTCCTGCCAGGACTACTCTTCACCTGGGGTCGGGCCAAGGCGGACGCTGCGAAGCACTTCCAATTACAAAAGGAGGCCTGACAGGCGACAATACGCAGTAATGCACGGCATCCTGGAAATTCCAAAAGGTGCGACGCCGAACTGATGTCAATGCGGCCTTTCTAAGCAATGCTTCGTTTCTGCATTGTTCGGTGCAGCCCACATCTGCTGCAGTTCTGTATTATGCACTCGTGTGATGGCAGTTGTTTTGTTGGCTTCTGTCTTCAACTCCCCGCATCACTCACCGTTGGCCACTCTGGGCCTCTTTTGTTGCTGTGTCTGCTATCGGGATTCAAGATCATACTGAAGCTGCATGTTATTTGGCACACCGGAAGCCACAAGCTCGAAGCTGTGCTCGCACACCCCGAGTGGAAAATGCACACATTCGGTCTCGATGCGTGTATGTGTGCATAGATCACATACTCATAGGGCCCAAATGACCAAACAGGGGTCTATCTTGAAGGTCCCATGTACCGCGTGCAATGGCAGCTCTGTGGAAGGCGAGACGCCCATGAGCTCTGGTAAGATGCGGGGTGATGCATCAGGCCGCGTTTACGTGCCGGACAATGAGGCCTACATCACATGCTTCGGCAAGATGGAGTGCAATTCGCCGAACAAGAACTTCGCCTTCATGACATGCTCTGGCGCTGCATAAACATGGGGGATCTTCAAATCTTGGAGTACTTTTCGCCAAAGGAATGGCGCCTGACGAGTGGCAATGTGTACCAACCTGTGAGGCTATGTCTTTCCTGCAAGTGGTACAGGAGAGCTGGTCGCCACACTACCGGAGGACTCTTCTGCCCTGGCCTCACTGTTTTGCTGCCTGTTACTGTTGAGGGCCGCCACCGGAGCTGACAGCATCTGGCAGCCTCCACAAAGCGGGCATGTTGAAGCCGGCCCTTGTGGTCATGGGAAGGCGAGCCCGACGTTGAGCTGTCGATCAACGACCCAAGTGCGTTGGACTCGGCGTCGCAAGGCAACAATGTTAAGTGAGCCCTCTTCCCAGACCAGATTGATATCGCCGTGTGAAACTTAAACTGCCCATTTGCACTTTGGTGTTAAACACTCGCGCTTTCGCAGTTATCGCGCGGGTTCCTTACCCCTCATTTCGCACACACGAAGTCACTGACATACGAGACTGGACGGGGCTTGTTAGTATCGTTTGTTTGGTTGATCGCCGACGACGAATCACAAGGCATTTCTCGTTCTCCAAATTTAAACCGATGGTATCTTGTGCTGTGGAACCTTGTGGTCACATGCGGTTGATGCTGCGGCCCTGTCAGAGAGGGGAACTCCGTACAGCCTTCACCAATGGGCCCTGGGAAGTCTTGTCTTTGTCTTGTTTGTCTTTGTTTTTGTTGTGGTCCTCATTTTGGCTTGGCTCCATCCTTGCGGTTACCGGATGCTGCGCCCCTGTTAGAGAGGGGAACTCCGCGCATGCAGCATTCACCAATGGGCCCTGGGACCCGTCTTTGTCTTGTGTCTTGTTGTTGTTGTGGTTGTTGTCGTCCTCGTCCCTGTTTCGCTCCATCCTTGTGGTTACCTGCGGTTGATGCTGCGCCCCTGTTAGACGAGAGGGGAACTCCGTACAGCACTCACCAATGAGCCCTGGGAAGTCCTGTCTTTGTCTTGTGTGTCTTTGTTTTTGTTGTGGTCCTCATTTTGGCTTGGCTCCATCCTTGTGGTTACCGGATGCTGCGCCCCTGTTAGGAAGTCCCGTCTTTGTCTTGTGTCTTGTGGTTGTTGTGGTTGTTGTCGTCCTGGTCCCTGTTGGCTCCATCTGGTGGTTACCTGTAGTTGATGCTGCGGCCCTGTTAGAGACTGGAACTCCGTACAGCATTTCACCAAATGGGCCCTGGGAACTCCTGTCTTGTGTCTTGTTGTTGTTGTGGTTGTTGTCGTCCTCGTCCCTGTTTCGCTCCATCCTTGTGGTTACCTGCGATTGATGCTGTGCGCCTGTTACAGAGGGGAACTCCGTGCAGCATTCACTGAGGGGCCCTGGGAAGTGCAGTCGTTGTTTGAGTCTTTGCTTGTGTGTGTTTTTGTGTTTGTCCCTTTTGTTTGTTTTGCTTGTCTGTAGCGAATTTGTCGCAGCAAGCAGCCACGCATTGGCATTGAAATGCAAGGTTGCCAAACCCACATTAAGATCACCTTGGAGCTTCGGTGTTTTAAGGCTCAGATCTGCGTGATGGTGCCTTGCCTGTCGCGCATCAAACGGTGCTGATCAGGTGCAGCTGATTTATCGGCATCTGAACGTGGGTTGACTCCCACTGTTGCTTGAGCGCTCGCCTGGGCCTTGTTCCAGCTTAGTTGTGTTGGGGCAAGTGAGTGCTTCATTTTTGAGGGGTGAGAGCTGCTGGTTTCGGCTGCCTCAACCTCCTGGTGCATTGATGTGCGGGTGCTACTGCACAGCAAAGCTTTTTTTTTCGTCTGTTTGCCCCATGTGGCTACCTTGCACTTCTTTGTGCAAGGTGTGTGTGGGGGGGGAAACCCTGTTACCAAGGGCTTTGTTTCGCATGCTTCGTTTGCAGGCAGGGGCAGGACTGGAAAACTCCTGCCAATGAAGACGCCCCCAGGCAGGGGTGTAAACGTACCTGCTGTGGCGCACCTGGATGGCGTCGTCCATAGCTGGTGGCCACATTCAGAGCTGTTTCTTTTCAACCGCCTATGTGGCTCAAGATCTATACCTCTGCAAGTAGGATACAGGAGACAAGACCAAGCCAGAGGGAGGATTGCACAAGGGAGTCTCTGTGAGTGTGCGTGTGGGAGTGTGAGTGAGTGAGTGAGTGCGTGCGTGCGTGCGTGCGTGCGTGTGTGTGTGTGTGTGTGTGTTGTGTGTGTGTGTGTGTGTGCGTGTGTGTGTGTGTCTCTGTGTGTGTGTGCGCGCGAACCCTGTCTCCAAGGGAGTACTCAGTAAACAAGTAAGACAGAAGACCACGGGGCCACGCGGACCAAAACACCGCGGGACCACGGGACCACTTGACAACGTAACACCACAGCGAGCCGAAACGGTGGGCTACCACATCTAGTACCTAGGGAAATCGCCGACCCGAAGGACCCCAGAAACAAATTCATGATGTAAATTGTAAATAATAAAGTACAGTAAAGTAATAAACAAGTCGCAAGAGAAAAAGACATCACACCACAATGCTGGCAACAATGCGTTTATTAAGACAGCCCAAGGTTCACGATGGCGCAGTTGCTGTAAGTCAGCTTCTTGCTGCCACCCCTGGCAAGGGGGGCCATGGTGCTGATACACCAGCGCTTACTGCCCACACCCCTCAGTCCCAACCCATCCCAACCCCAAGTCCTACCTTGAGCTCACCAGCATCCGAATGTCTCACAGAACTAATTCGCAGATACATTCCAGATTCAGGATTCAGTGTATACTTCTGTGCTTACTTCAGCACGGGTGAGTTCTGTCCACACAAGACTTGGCATAAGCACGAATGCATGATCACTAACCTGGTCATTTGCAAACTCAAACTGTAGCGATGTGCTGTCAAGGTCCACCAACGCCGCTACTCGAATTCTAGCCCGCAACTCCAAAGCCACAGCTCGCAGGCGCGCCATTCCGCTTTGTCGTTCCACGTGTGCGGGCCGTTACCTGGGCAGCAATGAAGCCTAGCTTTCACTTTTCAGCCACTTTTCATCAGGAACCGCTCAGATTGCAAAGGCCTACGGCGTACTGGAAGAGAGGTATCTGGCCGCTGTGAGCAGATGTCTGCTTACGTCTGATGCCGTCTGCTGGTACTGTTCCTGTCGCAAGATCTCACCGGGATCTATGGGGCAGCAAAACGGGACTGGTGCGGTGGCGAGTGGTGCACGAACGACGCAAGCTAGAAGTGATGAGCTGCAAGGCCCAAGCCTGTCGAAAGATTGTCCACAGCTCCCATACTTGCTAAATGGCAAGCGGCACTTCGTAGTGCAGCACTTGCCCATGCCCAAAACGCATCCCGCTGTCGTGTTCTGAGCAGAGGACGCGTGGTGAATTTAGGGCTCAGGGCTTCCACACCGACTTGAATGATCCCGGGATTGGGGGGTCGGCTAAGGCTCTGAGGCTGTATAAGCTCCTCACCCCCAAATCCGAAGCCGTAGCCCATCAGGTTGGAGAGTCGAAGCTCCGAACCCGAAGCTCCGAGCACGATAAACAAAGTAATGACTCAATGAACCGTTTTTGAAACTGGACTTGCTGGCTGCCAGAACACGACCCTCCGACTTGACTTAATGAAGCCTGCACCCCAAACCCTAAACCGTTAATGATGATGCTCTGCCTGATGTTGCCATCTCCAATTGAAAAGGTGAACTTTTAATCGATACGGTCCTCTGTCCAGTCCAGAACCGTTGCAATTCATGGTCATCAGCATGAGCAAAGCACTTGATACCTTTTGGACTTGGATATCATGGGATATCCACGAGATTGTTGGGCATAAGGCCCTGCATGCTCCACGGTCCGGCCTCGGTGCCGCGTGCGCCCTCGCGCACTGCCGAGCAGAAGCCCAGCCAAAGTGCTGCCAGGACGTAAAGGAAAGCCATGTCAGACGACGATGAAAAAGAGGTAAGAACTGAACCACTCTAAGCCAGAGCGAGAAAACGGCTGCCGGAAGAGTTGCTGATCATCCTGGACACCAAAACGCAGGCATGTATGTACGTGTGCATGCGATGCATGCATTCGCGGATAATCTACCTTAGTACTA
This sequence comes from Symbiodinium sp. clade A Y106, assembly GCA_003297005.1. Classification (NCBI taxonomy): domain Eukaryota; class Dinophyceae; order Suessiales; family Symbiodiniaceae; genus Symbiodinium; species Symbiodinium sp. clade A. The sequence goes on from BGNK01000929.1 coordinate 108,730, forward strand.
ACCTGTCTACTGTACACATGTGCGAGTATGTACATAGGTTGCTTTACATCCAATGTGAGTGGGGCTGAGGACCATCGGAAGCAGGGGCCCACCTCCCTGCTATTTTCCATAAGCAAGGCAGCGGGATTATGAGAGCAGGAAGATCCCTGTTCCCCACCTGTGAAGATGTACCTTCTTTGTGTGTGGGGCCTCATTAAATATTATCGTTCACCCATGATATCGTTTCGTGCTGCGTCATTCCTCCTGTCATCTTTGTTTGGCAAGCCATTCCTTGTGTCTGGCGTACTTGCTATCAAAGCATCATGCCTTAGCCTTCGGTGCTCACCGGCTGCCATCTGAACATGAGTGAACTTTCATGCTGATCAGCTTTCAAGTTTGTGTGTCCCATCAAACACGTGTGCAGCTCCTTATGCACGCAGACATGGACGAAACGCATATCGTTCGCTCCCTTTCTCTGCGCCCCACTCCGTCCGCTCATGCGAGTCATTACCGGCTTTCCATTATGCCATTGTCTGTCGGAGCGTAACCTGCTCATCGTGTCCAGCCTCCGTACATGCCTTACATGCATACCATACATTACATTACAACACAATACAGTATGTACACAGACAGACAGACAGACAGACAGCGTATACAAACAGAACGATCACCGCGGAAGCGCTGTAGCCCGACAATTTCGCAGCATAGCATGTTGCTGCCAGCAGAGAGAGGTTGGACCTACAACACGCTTTAGGAGTGGCATTTCTTACCACCCCTAACCACCAAGCCATTGTAATCCTTTGTGAAACCCATGAAGCATAAACAAGGCTGACGTAGCAGCTCCGAGGCGTCGACTGGGCCAAGGCGGCCATGACCTAAGAAGCTCAGAAACACTTTCGGAAGACCCGAAACGTTTGGCAATGTTCGGGGTCGGGCTTGAGGTGAGGGTGTTTGCTTGCCTCCTGCCTTCCGCTGGGCAGGGTGACATTTTAATTCTGAGGGATTTGGGGCCTAAGGTTTGGTTTGAGGGTGTTTGGCTGTTTCGACTCTCACAACCAAGGTGTTTATTGTCGGAGGTTGTTGCCTCCAGAAAATCCTTATGCACAGGCTTGTGCATGCCAGCCTACAAAATCCTGAAACATGAACACGTGGGCTTGTGGGGTTCGGGAGCAGATCTTCTTGCCACCCGAAACCACAATGCAGGGCGCTCATGTAGAGAGAAGCTTTAAGACCCCCAGGAATAAGGGGCACGAGGCTGCCGGGTGCAACTTGCAGTCCACGCACCAGGTTCGTGGTTTCTGAATACGATAAGCTGAAATCAGCATCCTTCGGCAACTCAAAGCCCAAATTTCCTCCACTCACGCAGTTTGTGCCGAGCGACATCATGGAAGCTGAAAAGGAAGTCTTCACACCGCACGATTACTGCCTGGCCCACAAGCGAATCGACTATTCGGGTCGGGTAGATGAAGGGTCCAAGCCAAGGATTTTAGGCTCGCAGAGTGCAAGACTAGTATTCAAGACAACCATTCCGCATTGCTTGCCTTCTCTCGGCTTACATGCAGGGTCCAGGTGCAGGGTGTCTTGCACCATTGCCCAATATCCCGGGTGTATGGTACTCGCACTGAGTGTCCAGTTGAAAGTGCGGGAGTTCAAGCATTTCCCACAGAGAAGTATTTCCCATGAGCTTGCTAGGCTTCCGAACAGCGGATCAAGGTCACGTTGGGTTACACTAAAAAGACGCGGTTCAGCCACCCTAACCGGTCCAGCCTACTCTGGACATCGTCACATCTTAGATCTCCTGCATTGTAGACTCTGCGTCGTGCACCCAGGGGGTGACGGTCTGTAAATCTATCGGCTCCTAATTACCAGTCAAGTGTTGCAGCAAGATCTTCGGGAAAACAGTCGACGGCCTGAATAACACTAGGACAATGGCAACAGCCTATGTCTTGAATGTCAGGGTGAAGGACACTTGCTCACGTCCGCCCGGACTTTGTCAGTCTCGGTATCAGGCAAGACACCTTCGAGCCTTCCATCATTGAATCCCAACTGACATCACTCCTTCAAGGAACATGCAGCCCCTCGGTGGCGAGCCTGATCCGCAGGGTAAACCTGATCCTCGAGTTCCGCGACTCCGTTTTGCTCAACTCTTAGTTCAGCTCTTGGTGTGGGATAGCACAAGATAAGGGGAGAAAAATCAAATCGCTGGCTTCGATAATGGCATCATCAACGACACCCCAGTTCTGCGCAAACACTGGCGCTGCCTACACTGTGGCCTGGTTGGGTTTGCATTGCCTTCTGAAGAGAACAGCGAGGTGCTGCATTCCTGGAATGATGTAAAGGTATAAAAAGGATGCGCAAGTATTGCTTCAAGCTGTGGTCTAGAATCCAGAAATTCCGTGGACGCTACCGTTCCCACCACAAGCGCCGTCAGGTGCGGGGCCCTGGCATCCATGTAGGAGCGCACTGTATCGTTCCATAGGTGCAACGCATTCCTTGGAGCTGGCAGGATTTTATCTTCGTCGCACTGAAGCAAAGATCCTCGGGAAGCAAAGGTGGGAACTTGTTTGGACCCCGCTATGGATATTTAGTCAACCCTGTATTGTACCTAGACCGAGAAAGAATAGACCATCTTGCGAACATAAACATACGTTTAAAATCTTGACATCACTGCAAGCCCAGACTGCGGCATTCGTAGCAACATGTACTTTCTTCCGATCTGCCTCGGAGATTGCATGATTACATCCCGAAGCCGGCTCAGGCTGGAAAGTGGTGCCCTATACATGGACAAAACCCCGACGCTAAGCCCAACCCCCAGGGTAAAAGAGATAAACAGTGGGAGAGAGACCGGGATTTTTACGAACAACGAAGTAGACCCGGGCCGTAAGAACGGTCGAGCATCTCATACGCCAGGCAGTCGTGCTCCAGCGTGCCCAGGAGTTGTGACCTTTGCACATTGCAGGTGAAGCCCAGAGCTGTCCGCATCATCTGAGCTGCAGTTTGCGCAGGACTTTCCACAGGCCCTGCACACTAAGCACATGAGGCAACAACGGGTAGTCCACATGACTCTTCTTTAGAATCCGGCTAGTTCTTAAACAAGCCACTCAAGTCAGTCATTCTTCCCCCCGCTCCGACATTCCACAGCTTGCTTTTCAAGCGCAGTAATCTATCTATGAACTCAGGCCTCTACATCGCTCGTTGTATTTGGGGGTGCCACTAACCGGGGTATCGTGGAAACTCAAACATGAAGAGCCTGGTTTAGGCTCAGAGGAGATTCGTGAGTCTCACGAACTTCGTCGCTCTAGTCCTTGTTTTCCAGGGCTGACGAACCCGCTCCATGAAATTCAGCCCCTTGCCCATAGACTGGTGTAAGTCTCACACAGCTTCTGTGCTGGCATCTCCCTGCGCTGTGGACCCTCCTGGGAGCAAGAGCAAGCTTGCCCTTTGATTATTATAACAACTGTTACTAACTACTATTGCAGCTACCCATCTTATCATCATCGTCATTGCTATTAAGATTAGCACGTTTATGCTTACTGTTATTATTGTTATTAATGTCACTATTCCTATTCCTTTTTCTATTCCTATTACTTTTAAACTATTACTATTGGTATTATTGTTATTTGTTATTGTTACGCCTATTGTTATTATTGCTATACTTAATATTACGATCATGATGCTTAATATTCTTCTTATTATTAGGACTACCAGTAGTATGCCTTGTGCTACTGCTAACTAACGTTCATCACAGTCCTCCTGGTGTGGATGGAGTCGGAGCATCGGGCCAAGTTTCAGCGCATCCCCGTAAAAAGGTTGGGCCATGGATCCACTACCCCGGGCAACAAACTTGACGGTTCAAACTGTCGGCAAAGGGCTTTTTCGATGTAGGCTTCTTGCGGCGGCGATGGTGATTTTTTTGTGACGATGATAATGATGATGAGGAGAATGGAGACGATGACGACTAAATGATGAGCCCTGAAGACTTCGAGTCGGGGCGATAGGCCCTAAACTTGCAACAAAGCCATGGCCATGGCAAGGATTCCCACGTCCAATCCTCAATCCTACGATCCACGCGCCTCCCCCTCCCCCCAACTGAGCATCCCAACTCTCCTTCGATGACAGCTGGGCCCTGAAAGCTTAAATGCCAAAGGCGCAAAGGGCCGCAGCTCGAAGAAGTTGCGCAACTCCCGGCTGCAACTCCGCAGCCAGAAGTGGGGCTCTTTGACCAGGAGAATGCAGAAGACTGGGCGCACAAGGTGTGTTTGGGCGCTGGGGTTCGTGGGTCTTCCACGAAGCTTATGCGTGTCAACGGGACCAAGAATCCGTATATTGGAAACCGTACATCGGTGTGTCAAACTCCTCGGTGGTTTCAACATTTTTGCCGGCAAGCTTGAGCACGAGCTCAAGTTAACTTCCAAAGTTAGGTCAGCGAATATTCGAACGACGGCGACCTTTCAGTGGTTCATATTTTCGATACAGGTACATGACACAAAGACAATCCACAACTGGCTAGCTAGCACCCCCCCCCAAAAAGCGAACTTGAGAGCTTCTCACAAGCAGGCGTGTTCTACTCTGCATTCCAGCTGTCTGTTGTTTCGAAAGACACATCCTCACATCACCGACTTCTCTAAACACTCCCGATCCGAAAAGGCTGCCGAGTGACGAGTTCTTACATCAACCATGGAAGAAGCTCGGAAATAACATGCAAAAGGGCAGAGAGCCCTTAAACGAACTTACTAACTTACCTGTCTGGTTTGAAAGCCTGCGAGGCTACCAGACGATTCCGATTCCGCCATGAGATTTACAAAGTCCATGCCATCCCGTTTCCTGGAGCCCTTGGATTGGGGGTGTGCCCGGGGCCCGCACCGTCCTCTGACAGCGCCTGCAGGCCGTGGAGCAGAGTGCTGTGTGGATTGAGAGGGGTGCTGTAGGCAGCACTTCAGGGCGCCAGGCTCAGTTCCGAGCGGAAGGGCAAAGTCTGCAGCTATCGGCTCAAGGCAAGCTTCCGAGTAGACTTGGCTAGCCAACCGAAACTGTCAAGATATGCTGTTTCACATGCTGACTGACGCAGGCACGATTCTTAAAATTTTGTTGTGTCCGGGAGAGTCGTGGTCACATCCAACACTGCTCTTCAAGCTTGAGGAATACCCTCAGCCCGGCGCCCGAACTCTGAAGACTCCAATGAACCCAGCAAAGAGGCGCCTCAAGGCGATGGCGGTTGGCACGGTGCTTCCATGCCTGGGGGGGGGGAGGGCATCGGGTTACCTGCGGTAACAGTACATAGCCGCAGCATCGGGAACAGCCTATCCAGATCCGGCTGAATCTAGCTCCAAGGGCGGGGTGCGCCAGGTCCAGTGATTTACTAAAGATATCGTCGGGGCCTTTGGTTTGGGCTGAACTACCGCAGTTCGGTGGGTGGTGCATGTCAGTCTCCTTCCAAGCCTAAAGCTTCAGGCCTCCAGCAAGAGGCATCAAAGGCGGGACAGTCATTACATCTGGGAAAGCTGCCTCGTGCTGGTGGAGGTGGGGGTGACCCGCCATAAGCACATTCTACTGCTGAAGCTTACAAAAGCCCTCAAGCTCACCCAAAGAATCGCCGGCACTCGGGATGCCGCGAGGTCCGCCTTTCCCGTGTGCCAATCCTGGGTTGAGTACCACCACTATGAATACTACTACTGCTGCTGCCGCTGCTACTACTACTACTGCTGCTGCTACTACTACTACTACTACTACTACTACTACTACGTGCACGGTACAAGAAGCCGATCTCGGCCACAGGACTGGCAAAAGAGAAATGTTACATGCTTGGCAGGTTCGATGAGCTGCGCATACATCAAGCCCATACCCATAATCAGCTAGGATCAACACAACTCCCGGCTAAGCCCTGGCAGCAGATTGAACAACATTCCGGACAGACCAGTGACCCATCACACCATGGTACAAAGAAGTAGAAGGCAAACTGGTTTCGGTGCTTATCCATGGCAACGCTCGTGGCCAGCGTGATAGCCGGACTCCAATTACAACGATAGGAGACCGTAGGTCAAAAACGACTTGTCAAGAGCGCTACTCATGACGTCTGTGCTACTGAAACTTTTTACACAGCTCGTCCAAAAAGCAGTAAGTTATGGCGACGAGTAGCCCGAACCAAAAGCCTGAAAACTAAAAGCCATGTTGAACGAACCGCGTCTTATTAGCACTTGCGCTCTCATCCGGATCTCAACACCCCGCATTTGGCAAGCATGGACTTGTACGTAGGCAAGTCCATGCCCAATGCCAGTGAGCCGCATCCCCCCACACACCTAGATAGATGAAGGTCGTGGACTGGACGCTTCTTGTTCGAGTTTGCAGAAGCTCCATAGCTCCCCAATGTATGAATGATGGTATCCTTGCTGACATTGTGAGCGTTCGTAAAGCTCTACCTTTTTTGGTTTGGATTCCGAAGGACCTCTATACCGTCCTAAGACAAGGGTCTCTGATTTTCGAACTGGGCCCATACGGAATCCTGAACACATATTGACCTTTTGAACCCTGGTTCAGCCCCTGGCATTCAGGACCTCGACATCGAAACGGTTCTCCAGCTCCTTGCAAGCAGCCTTAAAGGTCTATCTTCATGTAAGGTCTCTGGGGCTCAGGGTTCACGGCTTTCGCCTCAAGCGTCTGGCAAGGATCCGGGCATGTTCAGTAACACCGGAATGAACAGGTCCAGCGAATGCTCAGGCTAATGCACCAACACCCACAAAGAAGATAAGCCAGCAGAAAACAAGCTTCTCAGCATTCGCATACAGCTGGGATGGGGTAAGGATTGTTCCTAGGTCCTAGGATGGTTATTGGTGGGGTGGGTGGTGCCAATAGCCTAAATAGGCGAGGTGGCTTAACAGGGTTTTAGGGTTCCTGCTTTCAGGTAGAAGTCCTTCACCATGGCATTGGTGCAGGAATGGTACAGGCCCATCACCAAGATCCGCCTGGCAAGCAGACCCAAGATTTAGTCACGTGGCAGTGCCATGCAACTTGAGACAATGTGGAGGCCGTTTTCAGCAGCATAGGGCTTGGGTCATACCCTAGGAAATCAGATACGCACCATGAGGAGATTATCAAGTACTCAGCCACTGCACTAGTCCAGGTGCAGCTCTACAACAGCCAGATCTTCGGGACCATGCCGGGGCTCAGTATGACAGACTTGCACTGATCAGAATCATAACAATATATTGATAGTAAGGGTAATAGTGATCACAATAGTAATCATATCACAATATAGTACTATTGAAAATATGACGCCAAGAAGCCCTGAGGCCTTCTTCCAGCCGGAAAACGCACGAAAGGCGGCCAACTCTGATGTTGTTCGCCTTTCAGAACCTTGCGGCCACAGCAGATATTAGCGGCCACAGCAGAGGAGTAGTTTTGTCGGGCTTGCAGGCAAAACAGGGGCTTGCCAAATGGAGTCAACCAGGAAGCTTCCCATCTGAGTCCGAGGCGCCGGCTTGTAGACTGATAACTGATAGTGGTTAGGGTCTCTACAAAGCCTTGCATCCTCCTGACAATCCGTGGGCCGGCTAAGTAACATACATCCAACCAAGGCCCTGACGCTGGAAAGCAAAATCGGCTTGCTCGTCCTGCACGAGAAGAATATGTCGCAAGTCACGTCGATGACACCAACCCCAGCATAGCCAGTTGATGCGAGTTGAGGTATGATTACAAAGTATGATTGGTCTCTTACCTCGGGCTTTTAAGGTTCAGTGGGGCGAATCTGAACCGAATTATCCTTAAGGCCTGAATGGACTCCGTCCCGTGACTGATGCCAGAATGCTGAGCCCAGAACATGGCAGAGGCCTCCCGCGGACGATATTTCGATGCAGCACCTGCTCTACAGGCAACAGAACATGCTTCGAGAATCCTGACTAAGATCTGCGTGGATGACCGCCGCCCACGGCCCAGGCTGAAAAGCCAAGACCAAACCCGAAAGACTGGGTCTTGAAAGGCTTCTACGATCGTCTAAGCTTGCTTTCGGGCTACTGTGTTCCCAAGCGTTCCTAGCATTGTGGGATTAACAACCGGGATCTGCGACTTGTGCAAAGTCTCTCAACACAGCTCAAGTGCCACTCCATACCTGGCTTTCATGGAACCGAATCCCATTTTGGGCCGGCGCGGAGTATCTGATCTCGCACCTCGACAGCCTGGGAGCAGTACGGCGAATTGGTAGTGGTAGTGATAGTGGTAGTGGCAGCAGCAGGGCAGCAGCAGCAGCAGTACTACTGATCGTCGGCGCCGTGATGCGATGCTAGTTTAGTAGTCGTCGTCGTGGTAGCAGAATTAAAAGCTAAAGCAGTGGCAGTTGAAAGAGCAGCCGCAGCAGGTGTATGAGGAGGCGGAGGAGGAGGTATGTGAATCCCTACTTGCAAGTTGGCCTCGGTGGAGATGAAGCCCTTTGAGCAGGAAGTGAAACGGAAGCAATTGAGCAGTACTTGTGTGCGAAGCAACACAACGATACATGGGCAACCAGTGCGAAAACTTTGCAATCCGGTTCAAGGGCGAGACAACTGAATCTTCCGATCTGAGAGTTGCACAACGGTTGTACAAACCAAGACTTTTGAAGTCAATAAGCTCAAGCAAGAAGTGTTGGAATCGCGGAAACCTCACGCGTCAAACTTCTTTTGATCGACTGGCTCTGTCTTCGGCGACATCTCAAATGTCAAGTAGTGGAGTACGGAGAGGACGGGGTGCGCCTCCGAAATGCCGGCAGGCCTGGGCTTGGCCCAGGCGGCCGGGACACGTGGCCTGTGTCGGTGCTGCTTTGCAGCACTCTGCCCTGCGAGCTGTCGACTCCGAGGTCTGCTTACATCTCGCAGGGTGTAGCCGAACGTGCCGTCGAGGTACGAAAGAGGGCCAACTTGAAATCATGTCAAAAGCGAGCTCAAAACCCAGGTGGTCCTGGTCAGCCGAACGAGGTCCAGCACCAAGTTGTTTGGATCGCATGCTTCCATGTCACATTTTAAACCTAACACCCAGCCTTCCCAGGGACAGATAGGTGAATGCAGACAGACATAATTTTTTAAAAAAACACTCTGCCTATCGGACAACTCACGGCATGCAGCCGGGCTCGGAGCTCCAGGCAGAGGCTGGAGGGCTAAGGTAGGGCCAGGTAGGGTTGGAGTATGCTTCAGCTTCGGGGTGCTGCTGCGCTGCTTTACGACGTCAAAAGCCCTTACCCGAAACCAAAGAGGGCTCTGGTAATTAACCTGTTGATTTACTGGAGACTGCAGGGAAGGCAGATGTTTGAACTCCATGTCCGGACACCTGAGAGCCTCAAATTCAATAACCTCTGTGGAATGCTCTCAGGACCTGGAACGACCGTGCAGACCCACCTGTTCTGCTGCAAAACGAAAGCTCGGCGCAGGGGCTGGCCATATTGCTGGAACCATAAGACCAGAACACGGGCTTGAATCTACATCCAAGGTGCACGCTGCATGCGAACACTGTAGATAAGCAGTGAGCGTGCAAGCACGGCACCCTGTGTCCAAACATAGAGCGAAGAGGATATGAGCAGCACTTAGGTCGAAAACCGTAAGAGCAGCAGTGGCAACATGAAGCGACGGCAGCAGCAGCAGCAGAACCAGCACCGGCACCGGCACCGGCAGCAGCACCGGCACCACCAAGACCAAGAATGACAAGAACAGCAACAAGAAGAAGAATAAAACCAAGGAACTAACTAACTGACTAACTCACTAACTAAAAACCAACAACAATCAACACACGACAACCAACAACCGACAACAACAGCAACAACAAAAACAACCACAACAACAACAATAACAATAACCACGACAACAACAACAACGACGACAACGACAACGACAATAACAATAACAATAACGATAACAACAATAAGAATAACAGTAAGAACACCACGAAGAACCAGAAGAATAACACTAACAACAATAACAAGAATAACAATAACAACAAAAACAATAACAATAAAAATAACACCACCACCACCACCAACAACAACAACCACCACAACACCAACAACAGCGGAAATCACATCGATAGTAGTATTCATAAGCACCACAATAGCCGTCAGGTCGGCAGTGCTGATGCCAATAGTGGCAGTCATGATATGTCTGGAAAGGGTGTTATGTTCGAGGATCGGACATCGGCCGGCCCCTGTTGTTGTGGATCGTTCCGAAGAGTCGGCTTTCGGACTGCCCCCTCAATACCTTTGATACAAAAAGGGGAATGCCAAGCAGCGTCTGCCGACAACGAAAACGTAACCTAGACACTGGAAAATCTGGCAGGCTGTGTCTTCTGCGCGTGGTCTTCAGTTGGGGTGCCTGGACGCGAAACCACCTGGGCCGACCGGACGTAACCAGTGCACTTCCTAGTGTCCCAGCAACTCCTCGGGCATTCCAAGCAGCACAACCCAAACCTTGCCAGCTGCAACACTAGTTCATGGTTGGGATAGGATTAAACATTTACATGTTTATTCCTTATTGGCTTTAAGTACCCATAAAAATGTAAAATGTTACCAACTATGACAAAGAACACTCATGCCACATGAGACAGTCAACTACCAAAACCATCCGCGACCACAACCACAACTACGACCAAGGCACGACAACGACCACCACCACCGCCTCCGCCACCACCGCCGCCACCACCACCACCGCCGCCCCCAGAAAGAGCACCAGCACCAGCACACCACCACCACCACCACCACCACCAGCACCAGCACCAGCACCAGCACCGCCGCCACCACCACCACCACCATCACCACCACCACCACCACCATGTTGGCAAGATGGCCACAAAGAATACCGCAATCATTAATCATGATCGCGACCGGCATTTGTTACAGTTTGCTACATGTTGGCATCCACAGCTCCATCCCGACCTGCTGACAGCAGGTGCATCAAATGTTTTGCTGGTGCAGGTGGTGGCATCCCATGATGCTGCTGGTGCTGGCGGCAGTGGCCGCGGCGGCGGCGACCGTGCCGGCACGTGGTTGCTGTACTTGCATCTGGGATTGAAGGGCCTTTCGGCTGAAGGAAACTCGAAGGTCACTCGTCAACATCATGCCACGGCGCTCTAAAATCCCAACAGCCAGATCGAAGCACCAAGAAAAGCTTCAAGCATCCGACAAGGACCTGTATGTGGTTATGAGCCCGCACAAAGGCATGTGCACGATTCCGTGCATGCTGCATAATCACACCATGTTTCGTGAGCGGCGGACTGTGCACATCTGATGTGCGTTTGTGTCGAGCGAGTGAAAGACAGAGAGGGACAGCGAGAGAGAGGGAACACAAGAAAGGCAAAACGGAATGCACGAAGTAACATGCAATGCGTCATGTGAGGCAACCCTGGTCTTCCTCAGGCCAGCACTCACTTCGCCACCTCTCCAACAGAACATTTCAAGGTTTCATGCACTCTAAGGGCTTAGGTTCTCGCCGTTGGGGCTTACGCGTTTTGGGGTTGGAGCTACATGAAATTGAAGATTTCCGGGTGCGGATTATGGGTTTCCCCATCGGACCCCTGCATAGCACCGGAACTTTCAAGCTCGAAGCCGTAGCAGCACGCGTCAACGGAACTAGACTGGACCGAAAGGAAACTGTCCACCGAACTCAGGGATCTGAGGGTTCTTGGAGGACATCTGAAAGCATCTGTCAAAGTTTACGAAGCGGATCCCAAGCCCCAGCGTGCAAAGAGCAGTCAACGAGCGAACCACTTACGGCAATCGGGAAACCCTACACCGTGGACCCTAAACCTAGCACCTAGCCTATCCTAGCTCTCTGCGCTAAACCCTAAACTCCTACGTAGGTCCTCCCCTTTTTTGCAACAGGCTTGCCACTTCGCCCGGAGTTGGACGCAGGTCCTCCCTTGTGCAACTGGCTGGCAATGTCACGCCAGGACAGCTGACTCGTTCCAGGCTTCACGCAGGTCCTCCCTAAACCCTAAACCCCTAAAAACCTGTAAACCATAAACCCCAAAACCCTAAACCTCTAAAACCCTGAACCCCTAAACCACTAAACCCTAAACCCCTAAACCCCTAAACCCCTAAACCCTAAACCCTAAGCCTCTAAACCTCTTAACCCTGAACCCCTAAACCTGTAAACCCTGAACCCCTACACCCTAAACCTCTAAACCCTAAACCTCTAGACCCCTAAACCCTAAACCCCTAAACCTCTAAAGCCTAAACCTCTAAACCACAAACCCCTAAACCTCTAAACCCTCCTACTCCCTACACCGCGGCTCTTCCGGACCCCAAATCTTCCGAACCCCAGACCGCTCGGGCCGACCTTACGCCAAAGCAGCTTTTCGGCCATGAAGGCACCGATCGGCGCGCCGAGGCAAGGGCCGACCTGGGCCGAATTTCTGGGTTTCGGCGAATGATTGGTGCACCAGTTTTGGATTTTTTTCGATGGTTTCAGGGTTTCAGGTTGTTGACTTTCCGAGGTTTCGGAAACTCGTATACTCTCCTCAGCTTTCCTGGACCTCTGGACATTCCGAGGCCGTCAGCTCGGGGGGGACAAGGACTGCTCCAATACTGTTGCACCTGGACATGCACTTTGATTGGCTCACAATTTCGGCCGAGAAGACTGCAACTGCAACACCAACACTTTTCGCGGTGCTCCTCCTCATCCTCCTGTCCAACAAATACCGAATACTATGAGATCCGGACGTGCGATTCTATCTAGTTTAATGCACAAACGTCTCGGCTCGAGTTATTCGGGTGTGTTGCTTCACATCGGCTCTTGTAACACATATGATTTGGCTGCGATTTCGTGGATGTCGTTCTTTCACTATGCTGTCGTTCGTCAAAGCATTGGCGGAAAACTAGTCCTCAGAACAAACAGAGCTCGAAACACGACAGGAAATGGGAACAATGACAAAACTAAAAGCAACAACTCCGAAGTACCTTGACCCCCAAAACCCCAACGAAGAACTCTCTTCCAGGAAACCGCACTTGTTGGTGCTGGATCCCAACGAGCCCGAACAGATTCGCAGACGACAGGTACGTGAACCCAACTGAGGGTTTCGACTCTCACGCTCGCGCAAAGCAACACCCTAAACCCGAAATCCTAAACTCTAAACCGACACAATCCAAGCTCACGCAAGCAGTGACCGAGAGTCTGCACAGCAAGCAACCAGGACCAATCTAAGACCATACACGACCCAATACATGCAAAGTGCGTCTCAGTCATCTCTGCTACATCTGGCACTACAACTGAGGGTTTAGGGTCTGGACATTTTGTGGCCCAAGCCCTCAATTGCTATGCAGGGCTTTGGGGGTTCGGGAAGAAGGTTTGCAAGAAAAACAGACCACAGCACAAGGTTCACGGCCAAATGGCAACAAGCGATGGTGTGCTGGAAAATCGAAAGATGATGTCACATGAAGCTCATAAAAAAAGTGGTCGAAGCCCCCCGTGTAAGACAGGCTTCATGATTCAGAGATCCAAAGCCTCGTAGACTTTGCCCAAAGCTGTTGTAAGGATGACAAGCCCTGACTCTGTTGCGGACGCTTCAGAAACCAGGCGCTCTAGCGACGGCGAGTTACTCAAGATATGCAGTGACATACGCAGGTACAGAGTCAGCCTCTCGGACGTCCGTAAATGCAAGAAGCTTCCAAGCACAGATGTTCGCCAGTAAGTGCATCAGCCCAGCGCCACACTGTCACAGCTCGGTTGCCCCACACCACGCTGAGAGTTAACAGGCAGAAGCTGTTGCCTGACTGAGGGCAGCACAAGTGTGATTCTATTTGTGCTTGTGGACACTTCAACAGGATTCTTCAAGATTGCCCAGACCATCGAGGTTAGACAAATACATGTGAGGCCTTCATCATAGCCACAAGTTTTCGGAGCCACACGAGCAGGTCCTGTGTGGACGCAGACACGGCTCGTTGGTGCGGAAAACATCCTCGCGCTGCTCCTTGCTTGAAAACAACTTCGAAGCCTCCCCTTCTCACACCGCCAGTCGGCACAGCAGAGCGGAAGCCGAGACTCTCAAGCGTCCTGCGATCTGTGCCGTGGGAGTCCCCAAGTGAGCGCATTAGCCCATCGCCCCACTGTCATGCACAGCAGATCGCTGCACGTTGGCCCCAAAGTACCCCGGACGAGTCCTCCTCATATTATAAGGATCTTCCATCCCGAGCGGCGTGCCCCACACCCGGCTAGCAGTGCGCAAGCTGTGACTGTGTGACAGCCTGTGGGTAGGGCATGTCTGTNACCCCGGACGAGTCCTCCTCATATTATAAGGATCTTCCATCCCGAGCGGCGTGCCCCACACCCGGCTAGCAGTGCGCAAGCTGTGACTGTGTGACAGCCTGTGGGTAGGGCATGTCTGTACTTCAAGCGGGTTTCAATCATAATCGCAAGTGAGCGCTCTCCGCACTGCCGAGAACACGCCCCCTGCGAAAACAAAGCGATTGGTCTGAAACGCCATGCTGACGCCGCTGAGCGATCGCAGTGTACACGATGGCTGAGCTGGTCAGGGAATGAACGGGATCAAGCATGCCTCCTGACATCTTCGCGCCGTTCCTTGATTGAAAACAACTTCGAAGCCTCCCCTTCTCACACCGCCAGTCGGCACAGCAGAGCGGAAGCCGAGACTCTCAAGCGTCCTGCGATCTGTGCCGTGGGAGTCCCCCAGTGAGCGCATTAGCCCATCGCCCCGCTGTCATGCACAGCAGATCGCTGCACGTTGGCCCCAAAGGACCCCGGACGAGTCCCCCTCATATTATAAGGATCTTCCATCCCAAGCAGCATGCCCCACACCCGGCTAGCAGTGCGCAAGCTGTGTGACAACATGTAGGTAGGCCATGTCTGTACTTCAAGCGGGTTTCAATCATAATCGCAAGTGACTGCTCTCCGCACTGCCGAGAACACGCCCGCTGCGAAAACAAATGGGTTGGTCTGAAATGCCATGCTGACGCGGCGGAGCGATCGCAGCGGACATGTTCTAGGACATGTTGGCTGAGCTGGTCATCAAGCATGCCTCCTGACATCTTCGCGCCGTTCCTTGATTGAAAACAACTTCGAAGCCTCCCCTTCTCACACCGCCAGTCGGCACAGCAGAGCGGAAGCCGAGACCCCCAGTGAGCGCATTAGCCCATCGCCCCACTGTCACGCACAGCAGATCGCTGCAGGTTGGCCCCAGACGACCCAGGACGAGTCCTCCTCATACTATAAGGATCTTCCATCCCGGTGCGCAAGCTGTGTGACAGCCTGTGGGTAGGGCATGACTGTTCTTCAAGCCGGTTTCTCAGGGATCAGCTCGAGTTTTCCACTGCCGAGGCCACACCCCTACGAACAAAGATGCTGAGAATACACACACGCACACACACACACACACTCTCGCAAGTTCACTGGCCCTATGCCTCTTTCCATGGACTCAGCAAGATTCTGGGAGGGCGCAACAGCTGGCTCTTGCCGCCTGGCCGCAATGTAAATCCTTAGCTGAGCTGGACTGTTTGAAGCTCAGAGCGTGATAAGTTGTATGTGGCAAGCCCCAGTCGAAGGAGAATTTGCTAGAATGAGACTACGCGCCCCATAATACCCTCAAACCTTTCTATCTGCTTCCCCGAATCAGAATCGAGACAGACACACACACACACACATACACACACACACATGCATGCATACATGCATGCATGCATGCATCCATCCATGCATACATGCATGCATGCATGCATGCATGCATCCATACAACCATACCCTTACTTCCATACAGACATACATACATGCATACATACATCCATGCATACATCCATATCCATACCTCCATACATCCATACCTCCATATATACAGACACACATACATACCTCCGTGCATGCATGCATGCATGCATGCATACATCCATATCCATACCTCCAGACATACATACATACATGCATGCATTGATGCATGCATGCATACATCCATATCCATAGCCATACCTCCATACATACATCCATCCATGCATGCATGCATACATCGATACATGCAAGCTTACTTTCGTACTTGCATCTGCATGTGCTGTATATGTACATTTTGTATCTATGTATGTATATATAGGTATATGCAACTTTTATGCATGTTTGCAAGAAACTCGAGTACAAAAGAAATCAAGGCATCTCCAACTTGAAGCAGCACCCCTCAACTCTCAACATGCCATTCACAAGTCTCGCCACAACGCCGCAACCCTTTTGGATGTACAAAGACCAAAGTCAGGACCCAGCGTCCAGAAGCCACTGCGTGGACCGGGGATGGCCACATCTCCCCATCCGCCCAAGGCCTGCCAAGATCGACGGCCGTTCAGATCAATTGCTTGCTTTGCCTGAGCTTGACACGTGCACCTGCAAACACTAATCTACCTGCTGCTGTGCATTGCATGCACTGTTGCTGCTGCTTCCACTGCCACCGCTACCATCAGCACCTTGCCCATACCAGCAACTTCCACCAAATTTAAACCCTATCTATTCGACATGATCATCGGCGTTCTACTGTGCGTGCGCGCAAATCCCATCACCCCAGCTTCGGGGGTGGCATGGACTCCCGCATCTGGAAGTGCTCGGGGTGTACATACAGACTCAGATGGAGTTCGAGGGTGCTGCAGTTTGTTCGTTGCACTATGCTTCCCTAGTGTTTTAAGAGTTGGGCTTCTAAGGTTATGCCCGCTGTAGAGTTGACGGCTTCCGGGATCTTACTCCTACCAGCCGCAGAGTTCTGCTTGGCGCAGTCTGCCTGACCCTAAACCTCCAAAGCAAATCCGAATGACCAGTCCAACAATTGACTGGGAAACATGCCCCGAAACTTTGCATGCACTGCGCGTTGTCATGCTTGGCACTACACCGGACTAGACTTTGTCGTGTGTTCGAAAGCCCTTCGCAAGGCACCGCCACGATGCGAGGGCCAAAGTCTCGCGCCGGGTTCCACCCAGCCTGACCGAGTCAGCATTGCATTGCAACCAACCATAGCGCAAGCATGTACCATTCGCATGCCGATGGGTAACGGGGGGGGTCCAATTTTTTATCACGCTAAGAAATACATGCCCATGATGAGTATTTCGAGTACGAAAACGATGAACATCGACTCAGTAGCTGCGATCTCCAGACCTCTCCTCTGTCACTGTGTGTTTACTGTGAGATAACATCTGAGCCTACTCAACATCCACCACCGATCCCAAACTCGCGGAAGATGGCTTTGGAAAGGGGAATCAAAGCCATTCAAGCATGAGACTTGATCCGTCAAGTGCATGCCTGAGTGATCGGTGCATACAGCGGGAGGAGGACGGCCACCGTCATGCCGATAACGAAGGGAACGCCGACGCGCTCCGCACTGCCAAGCACCTGCAAAAGCCAACATCGCTCATCATCGCTCACAACGCGATGTCAATACATCCGCGAAATCGTGTCGTGCTGCTGCAGAGGCACCGACTCCAAGTCTAAGCAAGCACACTACCATTCAGCACATCCGCTTCCCAGCATGTCGTGTTGCTTCTATGATGCTGTCAGAGACACGCTCGTTGTGCAAGACACGGCCCTTCCCAATGGTTCGACTCATCATGTATTCAAATCTTTGCTAAAGCAATGGGCGCATCCCGACAGAATGCAAGTGGCGTTCGTGGTTTGCGGACACGGGAACTTTCGAAAGCTTGTCTCAGAGCCTGACTAGCTGTCTGTAGATTTCCCAATCTTCCTCTTTTACGGTCCAAACATGACCCTAGTGCTCCATCGACGCCAGGCAAAGCTAAACTTGCATTTGCATCATGCAGCAGAAGCTGTTTGCTTGAAATGCTGTTGTCCCCGTCACGAGCACAACAAAGGGCCACCACCATCACCACGACCACCACCGCCCCACCGCCCCACCACCACCCNCCCCCCCAAAACCACGACTCACCTTAGCATGAGCGATGAACAACCGGTAACCAATAAGCAAGGAACGGTCATGCGAAGCTTGCGGAAATCTACTGACCCTTCAAGTTCGAACTTGGGCAGCTTGACGGCCTTGTTTCGGCCGTTGGTGATGCCAAAGATGACGAAGGCGAGAATCAAGGTCCCCCATGCCTCACGAAAATTGTTCAACATGGCCCCTTGTATCTGCCAGCACACTACTCTCCACCAAAAACTTCACATCAAGGCCTCCTCTGGCCAATCCCCTGAAGTTCTTTTATTCATAATCGTTTGAGACGTGTGGTATGGGGTTTCTTGACATTCGGGGTCCTATTTTTGGACTGTTGATAACCAGGGTTCCTTACTTTCTGAAACTCGCCTCTGGCGGCTGGCGAAAGGGGTCTACCAGTGCCATTGACGTCATCATGCGCCTCCGTCATGAGTGCGCCGAACACCGAGACGTCGTCTTGGGTGTAGGGGCCGGAGCCGTACTCTTTGGAGAGACCCGGATTTGGGAAGTACCTGGTGGCAAGTGCTCAGGGAGTGATGTGAACTTGAACTCAATGTTCCCTGAAAGAAGTGCAGCCGCACTATTGAGTTCTCAGAGTTATCGGAGTACAGGGAGAGGTTCCTGTGCTCGCGAAAGCCTCACGCTTCGGCCTTTCGAGGCCGAGTCACTCGCCAAAAGCTGAGGCTGAGAGGATCGATCTGGGCTCGCCGCGGACGATGTTGTTCCTGGTCCAGGCCGAGGACAGAATCTACACTTGAGATACTAAGATTAAGAGGTGAAGACGGGCCAGCTCGAGAACCTCCTGTAAAATTGAGCGAACCCCTGACGACACACGAGAAACCACTCCAAATCTAGCTTTGAGCCATCACATGCGCCGTGCCAAAAACATTCGGTTACTAAACGGTTAAGACACAGTGCAAGAACACGGCGCAGACTGGAACGGGAGCTGTTGCGTGTAGTTGGGTCACCAGGATAACCCCTCAAGCTACAATCCTCACCTCAAACCTTAAGGGTCACCTCTCATACAAGCCACATCTTCTCAGCATAGCCCTAAGCCAGGCCACTCACGTTCAAACGCGGCAATGGTGCCGCCATAGATGAGGAGGTTCAGCCTGACGACATCAGGTGAATGTCTTCACGCGGAAGTGAAGATTCATCTCGCTACTAGCCTTGATAAGGTGAGGAGGGGAGTGGAGAAAGCAGGGTAACACCCACACTTGGCGTCACAATTAAGTCCACCTTGCTTGGAGGCCTCTTGATGATGAAGATTCTTGGCAGGGACAAGGTCTGAAGCAGCTCTCAATGCGAGGGCTTTGGCTTTCAGGACATAGATGCATGTCGTTTGGTGCTGCCTGGATACACTCCAACATCCCAAACCCAAAGCCAAGGCAGCCGAGGCAGAGTAGACGGAGAATCAGCAGAGCAATCTCAAACTAAACATACCGAGCAACGGCACCAAACCCATGCCTCGCATGCCCTTCGCAATATCTGGGAACAGGCAACTATCCTGATCATTAGTTACTACCGGCCTCAAGAAGTCTTCCGGCCAACAAACCTTAATCCCTTCTAGTACGACTTAATGTTCTCGGCCAGCGTCGCTCCAGCCAAAATGGCCCCGACCATCTGTGCCACTACATACCTTGCTTGGCCCACTGCTTGGGATCTCAATGCGAGTCTAGGGTTCGGGTATTTTGCTCTGGGGTTTGAGGCTCTGGGTCCTTGGGAGCATAGCCACCACTCAAGCAAGATCCGTGACTGCTGAGGTTCAGATCAGTTTTCGGGATCTTGGGATCAGTCGGGGGTCGGGACAGCTTATGTTGAGTGCCTAATTCGGACAACCACTTGTAATGACGTCCAGGGCTCTTGGGTCTTCCAAAGCATCGAGCGCAGGAAAGCCGACACTAATCCCTTCCCCCAGAAACAAAACACCCCCATAATAATAAAAACACTTTGGGGCCAATCCTCCCGAAATCATCCCTGCCCTTTACAACCTAATTTGCATTAGGTCATTAGGGGGTCCGGAGCAAGAGCAGGAGCCAGAGCAAACGTATGAGCAGGAGTATAGAAGAGCAAGAACCAAAGCAAGAGCAAGAGCTGGAGTAAGAGCAGAAGCAGGAGGAGGAGCCGCAGCAACAGCAAGAGCAAGAGAGCAGGCGCAGGAGCGAGAGCAACAAACGCAGCAAGAGCAGGAGCAAAAGCCCGCGCTGGAGCAAGAGCCCTCAACAGTGACAATAGAGACAAACATACCCCCTAACAAAAAAAACACTTTCTGAGTCTTTATTGGGGGGGGGACCCCCGGTTTAATATTAGGGGGAAGGGATTAAACGTCGAAAACCCCAGGACAATCCACCACAAGGAGGCCTTGAGCCAAATATTCCAATGCTCCACACAAACTCTCAAACAGCCTTCATGGTTTGGGAAGCAAGCATCACATCAAGCCTTAAGACCGCAAGGCTCCGTAAACTCATGCGGATGCTGTGCAGCAGCGACTTCACCACGGTCATTCCGTGCGCCTGAGGGCGCACGAGCCTTGCAAGAGGGTAGTGGCGGCTCGCAGTCAAAACGGAACTTTGAGAAGCCATCTTGGAGGGCCCATGGGCCCTTGTAACTTGTAAGTCTTGCATAAACTTCAGGTAGCGTTCAATCACTCTACTCCAACCTCTCTAGACTCTGAAGCCGACCATTCACTGATGATCACATGCGCCTTGGAAGCCAGAGATGGATCTCTAATATAGGGGCCTTATAATAATAATAACAATAATAACAATAATAATTAGAATACGGCTTGGAGGTCTATTCTACTATAATTGTGATAAGGAGCCCCCAAAATAGTACTGGTAATTATTTAGGCCCCTAGGGTACGCAAACCAACAACCCTCGACCTCACAGCTTGGGGACTTGGGATCTGTCGTCCCGAGCTCTTCCCGAAACCTGAAGCCAGCGTAAATCATGGCAAGGATTTAAAGTGATAATGTATAACTTCACACTGCGCGCGATACAAATACAGGTCTTGTTAACCGCTACTACCATTCCTTTTTGCTAAGGTTTTTGCATCAAGCCCCAAGGTGGCTTCTTGGACATTTGTCAGCCCCCCAAGGATCACAATGTCTGCGTAGTCAGCAGCGAAAACCAAACCTCAACATCAGGAACTCCTCACCCCATGAAGCTCACATCGTACTACGTGCGTAGTTACGGGGGAGATCGACGACCTCCAAGCTTTCTTCTTCGAGTCCTACGACCCCCCTGTCAAACAAAACGCACCGAAGCAACAAGTCCTAGTTACGGTCCGGGCACAGGAAGGCAAGTGTGACGGCAGGGTTCAGATGAGCGCCACTGGCCTGGAGGGATGTTGGGCTTTCATGCTCCAGAGTTGTGGGTTTTCCAGGTGGGCGGAGAGGCCCACTACCAGAGTCATGAGATTGAATATTACAGGCACCTTCGGGGACTTTACGCCCTCTTGCCGTGGGCTTCTGTTCCCCAGCTCAGTTTCAGGTCCAATATGCAACCCTCAGGCCAAATTCGGGCCTAGGGTTTGCTGACAGTACCGAAGCTGCCTGACAAGAGAGACCTTGTAGAATAGCTCCCAGACTTGGAGGCAAGGTCTACAATCGCGTCATTCCACGGATACTGACCTGGTGATGAAACTCCTGCGGATCGATGCTTTGCTTGTCGCGGCCAGCCCCTTGCTGGCATCGCTGCTGCCTTTTTGCTGCTTCTCCACTGATCATGGTTGTCTTCTCTTATGTTGCTGGTACTGTAGAGGCCCGTCCATCGTTACTTGCCAGCTAGTAAGAACCCACGGAGCAACAGAAGTTGTAATCGAAACTGCCGCTTGCGAATGCGTTTTGCTCGTTAAGATAGGTGAAGACACTGACCGCATAAAAAAGGAACACTCCGGCCGCAATGAGTACAAACTCAGGGTGTGCCACCCCCAGTCTTGCTGAAAGAGTCCACTGCACCTCTTCGTTCCTTTGCAGGGTATAGCCCTACACACGCTGCGAGCCTCTGCAGTGCAATAGATGGCCAGCGACACGCCAAGGCCCCACACAGCCGCAACCTCATGGGCTGACCATGAAAGCTTAGCCGGGAAACTGGAGACGGACATCCGGCAAGAAAACCTCACACGACAATCACCCTACACAAAGGCAGCCCGTAGCCAACATCACGCCCGATCTCGTGTGTCGGTCCTTTCTTGTCAGTTGTCAGTCTGCGACCTTTTTTGGTCCTCTACCAATCCAGGCCATAAATGTCCGGCTGATGCTTCCGATGACATGGTTACCGTTCCATGTTGTCGTTGTGCAGCTTTGCAAGCACACCCTACACAGTACAGGACACAGAGCATTGGAGTTCTTGTAGCTTGTGTGAACCTCGACATCAACAGTTGGTGGTACATAAGATTGGCCGTGAGTGCGGCAGGAAAGTAACACGACGTAACCTCCTGCACAAACCTGCCGGGCACCTGCCAAACGCCGCTGTATGCCCCAGAGAGAGTGGCGCAGACTGATCCACAGCCAAAAAGGACCTCGGTAAAGACCATGCTCTGATCTTTGGCAGGTTAAGTTGAAGCCCAAAGCGATAAAACCCGAAACCGTGATTGGGAACAAGGTGGGGAGCGAAAGCCACGATGTAAGGGGCGGCAATGCTGTCATACTGTCACGCATACCCCCCACAAACGACCGAGAAGAGGCTCAAATGAAGCATCGAAACTCGTGGCAAGCAGAGCTTGGGACCCTCTGCCCTCTGTAGCATCTGCCCACCTCTGGTGTTCTCTCTCGCTCTCTCTCCACCGCGTTCGGATTCTGGCAACAGCCCCCGTCGGGATGTCGGGGGGGCCCAGATGCAAGAGAAGCGGCGACCTGTTTATTTTTTTGCGAGTCAAGATAATTACCACCCTTGTTAGATCAAGGGACCCCTGCTGTTGCAACGAGCTGGTGAGAGCAAGTGTACCAGGCTTCAGACCGAAATCAGCTGCTTACGTGCTCACAACGAATTGCACGAACAACTCGGAGTGTATGACCTCTCTTCAGGCAAGGGGCGATGAGGCCTGTGCCAATCGCCTGCATGGAGCATTGTCGACAGTGGTCTGTTGCGACACTGAAGCCAATGCTTTCTGCTGTTGGCGGCGATCACGACGGTGATTTCAGCAGCATCAAAATCCCAGTCGTTCCCCAATATGTCTGACACAGTAATTCTCACCATTGATGCTGTTTCTGGCTTCATTCTCCTCCTGGCTGCAGTCTTGGTCGTCTTCACCGCTATGGTAGTTGCTCTTGTTGTTGAGAATTCTTGTGCTTTGCCGTTTCTGCTATTGTATGTGTCGGTGCTCAGTAGCAAGGCCAGCTAAGCGCTGTTCTTCTTCGAACTCACTTTAGCAAGGTCAAACCCTCGAAAGTGTCAGAACCCCCAGAAATCTGGGTTGAAAACTGAGGCTTGTCTGCCCGAAATCTTTGAGAACTACACATCAGGCAACGGCAACGTCAGCAAAGCCAGCAATCCCAACCTCTGCAGCCAGCGCGCGCAGCAGCACCACCCGGTCATCCTGCCAGCACAGTCCATCCGCATTTTGGCTCTGGGGTATGCCTGAATGAGAATGCATCTGAAAACTGTTCTGCCAGATGTCAATGCTAGCGAATGTGGCACTGCACATGCTGCACCTCGTGAGCTCTGGCAGAATAACAAAGGATCCACGAATCCAGTCATGAGGGCCTACGGGGGTGATTGGGGTGCCGCCCTGGGGCCAGGGTCACGATTGCCCTGCAAACGACTGGTCAGAACTGAAGATGGGAAAACACACATGATGTCAGCAGCCTTCTCTGCGGGATGTGCCGACTATTGTTGGCTAGACTTGACCGGAGTCTCTGCAACATGTGCCCGGTTCAACGCTGTAACAGATCTCAACCAGGAGTGCTTCATAATGCTTCCACTCGCTTCTGACGTGAACAACATCAACCAAACTAATTCTAAACCAAACCGACGCATCAGACGAAACCGAAACTGTCATCATCTTCAGCAGACTACGAGTGCAAGCAGGCTGTTCCAGTGGAGAGTTCAAAACCTGAGCCGCAACTGGGGGCGGGACTTCCAACCCTCGAACCCAAGCCTACAGACTCATGATTATGCCACCCTGTGCAACGTCCTTATGACCTTTTTTTCGCGTGTGCTTGGTTCCCGTTCTTTCGGACAGGGGCTGATCTGCCTGCAGCATGCACCTTACGGGAGATGCGCCTGTCCTCCGGAGTCTCCTTGGGCGCTGTGGCGACCTGTCATGGCAGAAAGGGCAGACTGAACTGCACACGAGTTTGGCAAAGACATGCTGTGGTTCAGAGCACCATACAGCTCCAATCGGGGGTCTTGATAAGGTGCACGGCAGTGATATGGAGGATGGTCAGGGGCCCCGCATCTGTAATGGGGCTCAGCGAGTCATCCGGCTTGGATGCAATGAACTAGACCCAGTGCAACGGCTAATGGCTTCTGTACTTTCCTGCGCGAGGACTTTCGTTGGCTTTGATGGGCCTTGCCCTGGTTCAGCTGCTCCGCGAAGTTGCAGAGCGCCTGTGCCGGCACGCAAGCACCGCCCACGACAACCTGGCAGCAGATTGCAGTAGCAGGTGTAGTATGATGGTGTTGGTTGTGCTGGTGTTGTAGTGGTGGTTGTAGTGGTGCTGGTAGTAATCGATAGAATCGACATGATGGCAGTGGTGGCAATTATTGATCTTTGTTTTTGTGAAGTCTGCTTGCACCCATGGTCAAAGAAGTCACTCTTCCCAAGGGGCCAGGATGTGTCCACACAGTGTAAGCAACAACTGTTCGTCTCTTCAATCATTGTACGACTGCAACTGCAGCTACGATTATTTATCAGTTGCTTTCATTATTCTCGTCATCGCCCCGGTCGTCGTAACACACTACGACGCACAAGTCAGGGCTATAGGCTATGGTCATCGCAGCATCGGCAGCTATGGGCCCGGTAGTAATTCTTCGATGAGAGTTTCTCCAGTGAAGACCAGAATCCTGAAGCTCGCACTCACGTTACAATGCTTGCAGTCATTCCCGAAACGGCCGCTTGTCAAAATACCGAGCTGCCACCCAAATGCCCGCCGACCTAGGAACATCCCTGAACTCCTAAACGCTCAACACTACATGCTGAACCTCCACACCTAGGATTTCAGGCATGCTACACATTGGCCATTGGACGGCTTGCTGGCCGTCCTCCTGAGCGAGCCAAGGACAGTTTCGACGTGTACGCTCGCTCAAGGCAGGCACGGCTTCAGGCAATGAGTCTCTCTCCGAGTATAGTTTAAGGTTCAGGGCTGGGGCTTGACCTTGACCACAGCCCTCGGCGAAATGCGAAATGGACGGGAAGTCTGCAGGTGAAAGCTCCCAATCCTGTGGCCAAGGATACTTTGCTGCTCCTTCACAATCTCTCACTGTTGCTTCTAAACATCGATGCAACAACCACACCCCCACATGGCAACAGCATGCAACAACGACAGCAGACCCTCGAGCAACATTGCAGCTACCATAGACAAACACATACGTAAGGAGTCACGAGCTTATGGCTTATATGGCTATCCCTACACGTATTGTGATGAGTACTACTAGTTCTTCTGCGACTACGCCGACGACGACAACTACTGCTGATTACGACGACTACTAGTAGTGGTAGTAGGAGAAGTAGTAGTAGTAGTACTAGTAGTAGTAGTAGTGGTAGTGGTAGTGGTAGTGGTAGTGGCAGTGGCAGTGGCAGTGGTAGTGGTAGTAGTAGTAGTAGTAGTAGAAGTAGTCGTAGTCGTAGTCGTCGTCGTCGTCGTAGTCGTCGTCGTGGTCGTAGTAGTAGTAGTAGTAGTAGTAGTAGTAGTGGTAGTAGTAGTAGTAGTACTAGTACTAGTACTAGTACTAGTACTAGTACTAGTACTAGTACTAGTACTAGTAGTAGGTAGTAGTAGTAGGTAGTAGTAGTAGTAGTAACAGTAGTAGTAGTAGTAGTAGTAGTATCAGTAGTAGTAGTAGTAGTAAAAGTAGTAGTAGTAGTAGTAGTAATAGTAGTAGTAGTAGTAGTAGAGGTAATAGTAGTAGTAGTAGGTAATAGTAGTAGTAGTTGTAGTAGTAGTAGTAGTAGGAAGTAGGTAGTAGGTAGTAGGCTACAGTAGCAGTAGCAGTAGTAGTAGTAGTAGTGGTAGTAGTTTTAGTAGTACTAGTAGTAGTAGTAGTAGTAGTAGTAGTAGTTTTGTCACTCGCATAGTAGTAGTAGTAGTAGTCGTCGTAGTAGTAGTAGTAGTAGTAGGAGTAGTAGTAGTAGTAATAGTAGTAGTAGTAGTAGTATTATTAGCACTACTACTACTACTACCACTACTACTACTACTTCTACTGCTACTACTACTACTGATACAGTACTGTAGCGACGACACATTTGTTCTTGGTTGGCCTTGCTCGAGTGCCCGACAGTGCTGTGCTTCATCCACAGAAAGCAAATTTCTTTTTCTCAAGTCAGGAAAGCATCAGCTCTTCGAACTTGACGCAGTTTTCGGCATTGGCTGCAACCTGCCAGGATCACTTTTTCCCGGCAAGCGGCTAGAGTTGCGTGAACATGTAGAGACTCAGTACTCTCGAAGCTGGGCAGGTTCTGAGATGGAGTCAGCTTACACGACCGGCTTATGCCTCCTCGCGAGCAACCTCCAAATCCGTCTCGTTCGCCACGGCCATCGTGTTCTGCTGTGACTACCTCTAGAACTCAGGAGCACAAGGGAACGAACAAGCAGGTCGTTCCAACATAATTACCCAGAAGGACATGCGTGACACTTGCAGTAGACCCTTGCCACTCCCATCCTAGAGAGTCCCATGGACACACACAGCTCCACCGTTGCATGTAGACACGATGCAATTGGTGAAACGAAGGCCAGGAACAAACTAAAGTTGATTCGATACGCAATCACTCAACGCCTTGCTGCATGATTTTTGGCATGGTGATGACTGGGAGCAGCTCACGAGCGCTGTGGTCATCGTTGCCACCAGAATCATGATTTATAGGCAGTAGCAGAAACAAGCACATGAATGATCAGGTGCGTCGTCACCACCATCAGAAGCCCAACACAAAACACAGCATTGAACATGCTACTTACAGTGCCGTCGTCGTTGTCGTCACCGCTCTCGTTGCCACCTTCCTCCCCGACTATCTTCACGGTGATCATTGAGGCAGCATTTCTTTGCCGCCACCGCCATGATTCATTCTCACCACCATGTCCTTACCCTCCTCAGCATCACGGCATTCGTGACCATGGTAAAGCTTATTATGTAGGTTGTTATGACTGTGGTCGACGTCATTCTTGCCATTTACATCACAACCACTATCAGCAACAGCATCAACACGAATACGGATACTACTGACATGTTCTTGCCGCTTGGCTGTGGCTTTCCTTCTCGCCGCGGGAATGTCGGACAGTAGTAGTCCAGATTGGAATGGGAGGTTGGACCCTCGTCCTAGCTTCATGATGCGACCCTACGTCGCACTCACGCAATGCCACGGAGGCGGAGTAGATCCCTGCATCAGGCTGAAATAAAGCGGGGGACGACTTTAACTTTCAGCAACGAGGAGGTCTAGCAAGTGGTAAAACAAACCCCAAGCGCGCACATGTACTACATCTTTGCACGGAAGTTGCAAACAAAAACCTCGTGCTGTCGTCTCAGCCCTTATTCTGAATTCCAACCCTGCACTTCGAACCCCATCGGAACCCCATCGGCCTTTAGCAAGGTGCGGCTTGCTCAGCTGCCAAGAAAGCCAAAACGCTGCAGTGCATTTGACCAGCTAAAGATCCGTTATGAAGGCTCCTTGTGCTTACCGTAGACCGCCCTTAACCAGTTCTAGTCGCTTGACAGGTCCACGAGCCTGAAACAAACCTCGTCGTCATGTGCCTGGAGTTGCTACATTCCGCTGCAATGCGCGAATCCTCGCGCCATGCTTACTCCCATTCTGAGTTTCGTGGTCTAGATGTGACTCGGGTTGTTGCTCTTGTTACTATGTTGTTAGATGATGCTAATGTTACTATGTTGCTAGATGATGCTAGTTTGGTGATGGCTGCTATCCAGACAGCCCATGCTGTCGCACTTTAGTGGTGATGATGATGCTGACATGATATCCGCGTCCAGACCTTGAGGATCATTGAGGAGTCTTCTGCCCCTCGTGTGGGTCGCGTATCAATCCTTCCACTCTTGCCTATGCTTGCAGATTGTACCTCTTAGTCTTGCCTTGCTTGTTTCTGTACTACTGACGTAGGAACCGTTGACTTCCTGTGAGTTCTGTGCTGTACAGCTCTCTCAACTTCTCTGCAGCCCTGATGCGCTCGCAACATGCGCAAATGCCCGGGCACCGATGCAACAGTATCTTCGCGCAGCAGGGCATCTCACTGTGCGTGCTCACTGTCCCTGCATGGTACTTTAATTACTATCCATCGACTATCCTGAGTTACTAGAGGCTCGCCGTCTGTGCTTATCCGAAAAGCCCAGACTTTGGGCCCGCGGCCGCTTCGAGCTCGCTCTGCAGATGGTAGATTTCCTGCGTAGAGCATGACGTCGGCTTGAAGGCCACATTCAGTCGGCCCAGCGAGGGCATTTGGGGTTTATGGGGTATTCAAAGTCTTCAAGGTGCGTTAACCATGACAATCTGCGAACCACTGTTAAGTGTTTATTGCTCCAAATTCTCGGCCCAGGACCGGTGCTTCGGACATGCTTTGGGCTTGTGGCTTTACAGTGCGAAGAGCTTCGGAGCCTGGAGTTTTGGGGCGTTCGGGCTTTTCGACACTCATGATCGGACATGTTTAAACAAGGATTGCGCGAAAGCATTGGTGAGCTGCCGTGTTGTTGTATGAGCTACGAGAGACTATAACACTAATCCCAACAGCCAAACAGTACTCGCTTAGCGAGACCCGCTCACGGAAATCCACTTGCAGCTCAGATCATGCAGACCAACCAGGATGCGCCAGCATACTGCTCAACGTGAAGCAAAACGGACTGCACCCCAACCAACACAACGTCGAAAGAACATGGACCAAACCAACGCTGCCAAATCATGCGACCCAACACCCATGCCGTTGTGTGACAGTGACAGGGATTTGCATAACATGGCGAGTGGGTGCTGTAGTTCTTATTATTCAATTCGGTGTTTAAAGGAACGTCGACCTCTCTGTGGCAGCTCTAATGCGTTCATTCGCTGGTCGGTGGAGCAAGCACAAATCCAAGCTGAACATGCGCAAACCGAGCTTGCCTCCTCCAGTGCTGCACTGCGAGGCCCAAACCTTCGGGTACGAAACGGTGACCGAGAGTTTCTGGTCTCATTGGGGAAAGCTTGTCGCAGTTGTCGCGCCTTCTCACGCGCGGGGTTTTTCGCTTGTCATCATACGACTGTTCTCATGGGCTGCACAGTCCGTCACCTCAATGCACAGAGCAGTGTGCATGCTGCAGCATGACGTAAGTTTCGAACACTGCAAAGAGGGGCCAACAGACATAGACCGTAAATCCATGCAAGGATGCAAACGCACACGCACCTTTGCATTGGATACTGGTATGTACATTCAATTGGCAACACATTTGAGGACACATGTTCTTCGCGCACACATACCTGGTTACAGTTGTACACAATCAGACAGACACATGCACATGCAAGCAAGCGTACAAACACAGCCATAGCACAGTAGCGGGTAGAGGCGTGTGCGCATGGAAATCATGCATACATCTACATGCGCCGGAAAATTGCTATAGTGCACTGATCGCTCTACCATCCCTACTACCATCAAAATAACCATGATACCAGCGCCGGGAGATGTAGATGCACATTTTCGGCAGGGAGAGCAGGAGCATCAGGCATGGCTTGCGACGCTTGTGCCGCAGATGCAGCAAACACAAATCCAAAGCGGAAGCCTTGTCGACTGTCCGCCTACTCCTGAAGCTGAAATCTGAAACTCCATCTCCAAAATATGCAGAAGTTGTGGCGCCTGCGTCGCTGGAGCGCGCCAGCGAGCTCGCCGTGGGCACGACGGAGATGTGGCACTCCCTGGCGCTGCAAGTGGATCCCTGACCCGAAACCGCACTCGATATCCCAATTGGCAAAGGACTAGTACAAGCCAAGGGAGGCAACCCTTCGGTTGGACATTATCATTATTAGTAGTATAGTAGTATTATTATTAGTATTTTCCGCTATTACGACGACGACCACCACCAACTACTGCTGCTGCTGTTGCTGCTGTTACAACTAATCTGCAGCGACTACACGACGGAAGCGACGAAAACAACAAAGACAACGACTACTGACTACTGTTGGCATCAGAGACTCTAATCAGTCGCGACTGCCCAAACCTCCCACCTTATCCAAGCGTCTCATCTCATTCAGCTCCTCCTCGAAAGCCCGGGGGAAGACCAAGCAAAGCTGAGAGTGTCGGAAAGCACTAAGCCATTTCCTCTGCAGTGTCCTAGAATAAGGATGTGTACTTTCCCTTGCCAAAGATCCTTTAGTAGTTACCGGCCTGTGATAGGGTCCCAAAGAATAACACGTTGACTTTAAACAGAACAAGAACAAATTGTTGGGGCTTCAACCCTGCACTCGACAACAAGCATGCTTTTTCCAGCATGGAAGCCCGAAGAGAGTCCCCCTGACTTGCTCGGAAACATCCATCAAGTGTTCATAAGCCTAGTGCACCGCACATGCCGCGAACAGCAGAGTTCTCATGGCTGCAGTCAAACATCCATCAAGTGTTCATAAGCCTAGTGCGCCGCACATGCCGAGAACAGCAGAGTTCTCATGGCTGCAGTCAGAAACAGGTAAAAGTAAGCTAACATCCACCACTAAGGATTTCCTGGAAACCCAATTCTGCCAGTGCCCTGAGACCTAACGCCTACTGTAGCTCCACAAGCGTTGTCTGAAGTCGAACCCGGTATCCCGAAACAGCTTCCGGAACAGGTCCTCCTCTGGGCTCAGCGGGGGCAGGGGGTCGGGCGGAAGCCTGGATACTTGACGACTCCGGGTGGGGGGTTCGGGGGTTGGGTTGTAGGGCGGTGGCTTATTATTGTAACTACTAAAAGGGTAATGGGATTCTGGGAGTGAGGAGGCGTCTGAGGTTCGTAGTATGTAGATGGGGACTGTCCTTTGGACGAGGTCTGGTTTCCTTTTCAAGCAACGCCACATGTCACTGATCAGTGTCCAGTCTCCAAGTCTACGCAGCTGCAAGTTTCGTGAGGCCAAGGCGGGGCATGAAGCCTAAGGCCGTTCTCTTCCGCCTCACCCTCCTCCTCGACCTGATCGGCCTGATCCTCCTGCACGTCTGACGGTTGCAGGGTAAATTCAAGGCCAGGACGCTTAGGATGTGGGGCGGACTTAGGCATGTTGTGGTTCGCTTTGCCGGCTTCACCCCGAATCCAGGACCAAAACCACCCAAAGTTCCGGGACTCAGCGTTCTAGAGGCAGGCCTGAATGGTTAGAATTGAATAGGATTTTGGGGGGTGTACTTGCAAGCCCGAGGAAAATAATCTATGTAGGTGCCTACTCTATAGTACCAGTACCACTTGTTGGTGGGTGTTCCAAGCACAGCGCAGGTCAGGAAGTTAAGGTAAGGACCCTGACTGAACCATGAAGCCCATTAACCCTAAATCTACATCCTAGACTGAGGTTGCTCCTCCAGCTCCGACTCCGACTTCAGCGCAGTCTGCGGAAAGATCCTCAGTGCTCTCAGCATATCAAGGTAATATAGGGATTCAGGGGTGCCCGCTTTATAGTGGCTTTAGTGTTTGGGGACCCTTATCCCTTAATCATACACCCTGTAAGCCCTTTCCCTCACACCGCCCCTATCATTCCAGGCATGTACATCCCCCGCCGGGGCAAAGCAGAGCAGGATCGACATCGGGGAAACATGCCCGTGGAAGCCACGTTGCGGGTCCCTCGCCTCAAACTTTACAACTTGGACCCAGGCACCAGCGAACCCTCAAAGCCT
This sequence comes from Symbiodinium sp. clade A Y106, assembly GCA_003297005.1. Taxonomy (NCBI): domain Eukaryota; class Dinophyceae; order Suessiales; family Symbiodiniaceae; genus Symbiodinium; species Symbiodinium sp. clade A. The sequence continues at coordinate 140,544 of BGNK01000929.1, forward strand.
CAAACCCACAGCCCCTGAATTCACATGTTATAGGTCGTCAGAACATAAAGAGCTTGCGACTGCCGCAAAGGCACCGGAAGCGGGGACGTTGAAACTTTGCAAGCCTGCCGTGGGGTTGGCTGAATCGTTGGGCTGTCGGTTCAAGCCGCGCTGGCGTCCCTATGGCTCGGGCAGGGGGCGAGAGGGCGTTGGCTGGGTTCATGTTATGTTCCGATCCACCAGGAGGCATGCATTTATCTTGCAGCACACTGACACATTGCAGCTTCTTCAGCAAGCCGCAGAAGGTGGAGCAGCTCAAGGGCTTGCACAAGCCGCGGACGAGGACACACTCGTGGTCATATTGATACTTGTAGCAGGCAGCTCTGCTGTGAGAGCTACGAATCGAGGATGCACAGGCGGTTGGCAGTGATGCAAATCGTGCATGTGATCGATGATGCGTTTTCATTCTCAATTAACAGGACACAGAATGCCTCCTCGCGAGACGCTGTAGGACTAAATTGAAACTTTGGCCAGCATGAACTTGTCATCCTTGTTTGCCGCTGCAGTTTTGGGATGTACCATCCACTGAAGCGTTGAAGAAGCTTCTGGAAGCTTCTGTGAAACAGCTGAACATCTGAAGGTACAAACAAACTATGTCCGGTTCGCATTTGCTTTCATCGTGTCAGGCACATCGGATCGCATTCTACACGCCCCCGCCTTGATATTCATGTTGTCTCAAGAGCATCTAATAACGCCTCAACGCCAACATGTCTTTAAACACTTTCACACACTGCCACCCAATCATGGATGCCCTCCCCTGATTGGCTGTGTACATGCTACTTTCCCGAAGCCCAACTTCCAACCTGATTGCTCACGAATATCCCGCGATGTCGGATTGCGAATTTTAGCACCTATGTGCCAAGATGAAGCCTCCGAGTAGCCCTCAACCCTAAGCCCAAGGGAGGCCTGCAGCAGCAGGTGCTGTAGTGCTCAGACGGGCTGCATGTGCAAGGTCGGCCTGGTTGGCTTCAAAGCTCTCAGAGGTTCGGGCTCTTCGGTTACCGGCTCCGAACCCTTCTAAACATGAGAATGTTGCTACTAAGACATAATGACAAGAGTAGTCATGAGGGTATCCATACTATATAACGGCATGTAGGAGAAGTCCGAAGCGGGCAAAACGATCAACAGCTGCATATTCAAGGGGCAGCCTTGGCATTCCTTGCAGACTTAGACCTCTCCGGAAAAGAATCCTTTTGATGAAAGGACTCGGCCTTTAAGCATCGGCGTCGGTGCTGGCGGAGCTGCCACAGACGCTGCCGGGGTGACCGGCGCCTGCAAAATGCTAAAGCTGAGTTCAAGGAGCTCGAGAAGGAAGAGCGCTTCGGGAGTTGAGGCTCGGTTGGAAGGTGCTCTTCATCAGTGCATGGGCTCATGTAGTATCAGAACCAAAAAGCAATGTAGGGGTTGGGGTGGCTTAGGATCTGGATGGTCGTTTGTAGCTGCGGGGTTGCTTGACTAGCCAACTTTGATCTTCGGTGAGCTCGCATGGTCAGCTTCAAGCTTATGAATGCTGACTCTTTGGAGTCAGTTGTGCAGCCAATACTCAGCAGTCAACACCCAGATGAAGTGGAACATATACATGAGGGGAACACCACCAACATCACCTGCTGAGGCTTGCTCGCAGTATAAAACTCACACGTCAAGGAAAACCTGCGTCATGAAATTCTAGTTGAACAATTAAGCCGTCCTTTTCTCGTCAGAGAAAATCTGTAGACTTGTACAGCATCACAAACTCCAGATGCCAACACCTACCAAAACCCCTTCTCCAGAAAGCAGCAATTTCCCGTACCCCGTGCCTTCTCCGCAGCCCTGGGCTTCGCAACCACGGCCGGAGGCTGATCTGGCGGTTTTGGAGCGGAGGGATTTCGCTTTTGAAAGAGGTTTCGGATTTGTTCAGGGCTCTTGCGGACTCTGAAAGCCAACCACAGTGGAACTCCTTTTCAGATTGGCTTGGGGTAATGCAGGGTTACCTTCAAGACATCGCCACTCTGCGCTAGTGTCGTTTGTCCAAGTGCTAGGTTTCCAGAACCTTCGGACTTAAACTTCGCATCCAAAGCAATGCATGGGCACACGATGCAGAACCTTTCGGGATGACAGACTCTTGAGCTCGCGGATGTCGGGGAACTTGCAAACTAGCGGTTGCTGGAAGATGGTTGGCCTGCCCCCATAAGCCTGAGATTGAAAGCAGCCTGAAACTTCCGAAGAGCGCTAGGACCGCTAGGAGCAACTACCCCACGGCAACAGCACATCACCGGGCCTTGATAGCCATTCGGTTGAACAGCTTTCACATCGTCTCCCTGCCTGATCTTCGCACGGCTACCCAGACAAACCAGGGCCATGCAGCTCAAGGCTGCGCAATGGAGAAAGACATATGTTATCGATAAGTATGTGCCTGTGGGGCTGTATGTTTCTTCACAAGCGCATATCTTTGTCATGTACCTAGTCATTGCCTTTTCGCTGCAGCAAGTCTTCCGTTATGACATATGTAGTCATAATATAACCACACACACAGACACAGAGCCACACACATAAACAAACAAGCGCGCGCACACACAGACAGACACTTTAACAAACATCTTTGGTAAGCATATAAGTTGGACAGCGACTGTCCACTATAGGTATTAGATGGCAGCTAACCACAAGCCCACCACAATATGTCTTGCACCTGTCTTCGCTCTTGGCTTCTGAACGGTCGGCATAAGCCATAAGCTCAACTTACGCTGAGCCGGGCCAGGGTCCGTACCCAGATTTTGTCTGGGTCTCTTTGCTGCTTGCAGCAGCTGCTGGCAAGGCTTCCAGTAGTGCTGCCAGAGGTGGGGAGAAGCTGTAAAAAAGGGTTCCGTGAGAATAGTAGTGGAACAGCGACTCGATGTACACCAAGAGCAGGAACCGAATTCACACAGGTCGCCGACGCTTTGGAAACGGCCTTGAAAAGCAGCTTGTTTGGAAATACGATCATGAAAGGATTGGTTGAAATGTCAGCTAAGACCTCGCTAAGCGCATCTGCATGCATCTTGCACCTGCTGGTCAGAGCAAGCTGTGCAGGATGCATTAGTCAGTGCTCCGCGCCTGTGCCGGGCAAGTGCTTCTTGCTTTAGCTGCTGCCGGCGTGCTGGCGGAATCCTGCGTGGCTATTGTGGTTCTGCGCCAGCAGCCTTTCCCAGCTGCTTGCAGGTTCGGACGCTCACAGTCACAGGACAGGCTCTACAGACCTAGATTTCTAGATGGGCATCATCACGAGTAAGCCCGCAGCATCCTTTGGGGAGACTAGATGGCAGCTGCACTGTAGAGATCCTCTCAGTCTCTCTCTCTCTCTCTCTTTGGGCATCCCGGCTATAGAGTGCGTGTGAAGTGGAATAATATGAGAGCCTCAAGCACTTGTCTCCAACCCCATAAAAGCGTATAACACACACCGATTAGACCCAGAAAAATATCCTATCTTGTTCAAAGGTCCTCTGAATGTCTGTATCCCCAGCTTCGCTCAGCGGTGCCGATGCCAGGGGCGAGGCAGCTATGAAGAAGCCTAAGTTGGTGCAGGGTTTTGTCCCACCCGCCCAGCTGACAATGCTGCAGGGTTTTAGGGTTTTGGGCTTGGGGATTTCGACGTTTCGGGTAGGGTGTTAGTTGGGAACTAGGCAGCACTCATGGCTGAAGCCGTCGTTGCTTCATGGGGCCCCAAAGACTTCGGCGTGTCCCTGGATTCGGAATCCCTCAGGAAGGGTATGTTTGCTGTCTTCAGCATAATGATCAGAGTGTCTGCGTAGTGCTGTCAGCCATGTTGTGATAGGGTCCCTCAGTACTGCAAGCCAGCCAAGCCCTCCCGGCCGATTTTGGTTATCCATGTGTTCCTATAAGGATTGACTGCAGGAGTCTAGAAGCAGAGTTCCAGGGTTTGGATAGGGTTCCACATAAGTTCGCTACACTCAAACTTGCAAAACTTAAAACTTTGAACTGTGAACTCTGAAGTGGTCGCTAAACCAGGATCAAAAAGCCATTCTAGAAACCATAACGAAATCCTCAAACGACAAGCGCGATTATGACTGTTATCCTGCAACTTCTGCATTGCCGCCACGAAGAAAACTTTGAAATACTCCTCCTCCCGGATCCGCCCTCACTTAATTACCGAGAGTTGACAATCCTCCGAGCAGAAAGCTTCTTTCTTGTCTCGAGGTGACGACGATACTTGCACGGCATGTTGGCACCCAAAGTCCAGTTGTTTGAGTTTGGCTTCACGCGAACCTGGCCGCAAATTCTGCTCTCTTCGTCCTATGTCAACCAATCTACCGCAAGGCCGAGTTGAAAATGTTCATCTACCCTAATTTCATACGATGATACTTCCATTATTGAAAAGGTCAAGCAGCGCAGCGTCGACTGTGGGTCGTGGAGGGTCAGTGTGATTTTGAGATCAAACCTGGGAACGCAACCAGGCATCACTCTCATGCGATGAAAAGCCCTGGAACATTGATGAGAACCGCTATGACAACGAACACCGCATGAAACTTTCTTTGTCCGCCTGTAGCGAGATTTGTTGAAGCACTGTTCCTACAGAGCTTCCACATTTACTGCCAATAGTTGTCAACAAGCGTGCTTCGTGTCAACGCGAATGGAACCTACGGTTTGATTTGACTTCATTGCATTGTTGAGTTGACTGTGGCACGACAGTAGCCTTTACAGCATTGGTTGTCGATGATGTCCGGCTGCTTGTGATTATATTACTATGTACACACTGCTTTCGGAGAGCCAAACCAGAGAAGCCGTCTGCTGCTTACGTGGTGCTGTAGCTCAGATAATCAATTCCACCGAGGATGTGGCCCTGCTGTTAGGCCGATGAATTTGTCGCGGCTGTGTCTTCGTTTCGACACAGAGACAAGCCAAGAAGAACCGGGGTCACTACTCGCAGCAAGGGTAACCGGACACAAAAAGAGCATCCTAAAGCAAGCACAGACTTCGAGGTGACAGAACTCAGAAGTCATCATGTCACGCTGTATGCATAGACTGAGCTGCATACACGCAGGATGGGGAAATTATGCTATAGCTGCCATAGCACAAGATGAACTCTAGTCTGAGGCAAAGCTTCTGAGCCGAGGCGCTGATGGTCCGCACCGATAGGGAAAAGCCTCGAGTGCTTGCGACAGCTCGCTCCGAACAAACCCTCAAACGGTCTGGAACCTAGACCTTCGGGAAGTGCAGAAAAGTGATGCATGGTATAACGACGTGCTGCCACAAACTCACACATCTGTGCACCTTTCCGAAAACACACACACACACACAGAGTTGAACTGGCTGTTAAACGGCACAGCGTGTACGATCTGGGACTCAAGAATCTAGCCTTGGGTCGCAAGCATTTTTGCCGAAGGGCCTGCGCGCTTGGTATGGGCGTGAAAATACGTACGTTCATGATACTCAAAGGCAAACACAGCACACGAACCAACAGCAACACGATCAAAGGAACACAGCCGTGGCATTGCAGCGATCATCGCAAACAGAAGCAGTGGCACTAATGACGATAAGGCTCAAGCTGGCCAGCAGCCTAGCCACGAGAGAATTGCTAGCAGAAGCCACAACAACGAAACATAGTTCGCAGGCAGGCAGTATCGGGTACTACAGCACTGCCATCAGAATTTCAAGCATGACCACGGTCACCAACACCAGTCTCAGCAGCAGCATCGGCCGCACGCCAGCCCCAGACCCAGCACCACCGGGTCACCGGCATCGCAACATCTGCTTACCACAATCAAGACGTCCTTCGGCCTTCGGTGTTAATCTTCTGCAGGCAGTGTGTCATGGCGGAATCGTGACAATCTCCGGCTGCTTGGGTCTAACAGTTCGGCACGGTAGACAAACCTCCATGATCAAGGGATCATCCACCCACCACACATCCACACGAAAGGATAACCTGGGGCTCGCATGCCTGCCCTCCTACCGGCTTGTACACCCTGCAATTACCAGCCAAGGAGCTGCTTCAACATTTCTTTAGCACCCTCTGCGCCGTGCACCAGTATGGCCGTCCTTACCGCAGTTAAGGCAGCGAAAGCATCCGGACCGACTGAAGAGCGGAATCAGCTAGAATAGACTGTGGGAGGCTTCTCGATGCTATCGGACTCTCAAGATTATCTGGCAATGGTGGAGGTTAACAGGTGGTCCCAGGTGGAAGACCTCGTATGGACAACTAGCTGGACCACCTCAAAGGCTGTTTTCACTCGAGTTGCCATTGACAAACAGCACTGTTGACGGCACTTTACACAAACCTTCCACAAAGGGTTACAAGGGAACAGCATGGCTAATTATTCAGGCTCCTGTCCAAATATCAGACCGCCTCAGATCACAACCTGAGCTGCAAGCGCTCCACACAGCTTGCTTGGTATGGCGAGGATCTCATCCTTAGCAAGGACGGCTGTACTGATGCGGGTCACATTTTTAATATGGGGGCCTTAATAGTTAGAATAGGGTTTGGGGGCCCAATATACTATGATTATAATAATGAACACCCAAAATAGTATTGGTTACTATTTAGGCCCCTATATTACATCAGGGTTTCAGGGGCATGCTATGGGTCCTGCCATACACTCGTAGCCGGATTAGCAAGCAGTCAATCCTACTGGACCCGAGTGCTGGGATCTCCTTAGCCTGGAAACCGTAGTCCTTATCCATGCGTAGGGTCTGGTCCACGTACGACACTATACGCCGAAAGGTCTGCACCGACTCCAGGCTTGGATTTGTCACTCGGACTCTCCAGGCAGAGCTTTTTTCACCGATGTTCTGTGCTTCCTGCCCCTCCAATCTGACTGCAGAATGCGTGCTTTACAGTGAGGGTGATTTGGCACCAACGTTTCTGGTACCAGCCTGGCCAGGCACCGAAAATCTGTCGTTTAGCCTTGCAAATCATGGAAAGCAAGACTGACGAAGATCTGTTGAAACAGTGATTAAGCATCGCGGCCATTGCAAGACAACAGCTGCGCTGTCCGAGCCCCCAAGGATGTCTGCTGGCAATGTCTCTCGGAGACCCAGCATCTCTCAATCAGGATCAGACAGGGAAAAGATGATAAACGCAGCAAGTGTACATGGACAGTCCCAACATACCGGCTCAGCACGATCGAAGCTGTCAATTAAAACACAGACTGCTGGAACAACGAGTCAAACACTCTGCAGCCAATGCTTGCAGCAGCAACCCTCAATTCACATCACAGTATCCACGATCCTGATCGCGAAACGAAGAATCATGGGTGTCAAGGCTGCCATCAACGCTACACGATGAGGCAGGGAAGATAGAGCACCAAGCATGAATTCCTCCTCATCGATTTTGTTCTTGCCTTTGTACTGCATGAAGCGTGTAGCATCCTTCCAGCTGGCAACTTCAATGATGTGAGGCTCCTGGAAGCGCACCCGCCTCACTGTGTCAGCACTTGCGGAGGGATTCGGAAGGCGTTCGCTGACGTCATGTCCGCCTTCTTGGACAACGGCAGATCGGATTGTCATCGTGGATCCCGTCCGTCGGCAGACCCCTAACACTGCCTGGAGCCAAATTGGCTGATTTGGCATGAGGATTCACAGGTTGCTTCGTGCTCGGTAGAAATTGTAGCTTTGAAACTTACTGCGCTACATCTACATATCTATCTAGCTAGCTCTACTGACCCGGATACCTATCTACCTACTTAGACAACTCTTTGTTTGTCTAGTCAGTCCAGTCTACAGTCTAGCTGATGCACCTGCGGCTGCTGCTGCAGCCAGACTTCTAGCTGAAACCCCTTGTATTTTGAAGAGAAGACACTGCCCCCTGTTGCTTTTAGGGGAAACTATACTAGACTATATACTGCTATGCTAAGATATACTGGGGTTACTTTTGATTTTATGACATAGTCATATACTTAGTATTAGTATACTAGAGTATACTATATACCACACTAGACCATCGGTACACTGGTAGTTATGGCCCCTGTACGCAACCCTGACGCCCTCTAAATCCGAGCTCTTGGGCTCCTTGCCAGCTCAAGCGCGTCCTTCGGAATCTGGGGCCCCTGGGCCGACAAGGGCATTCGATGCTCTCGGGTTTGGATACTTGAGGGCTTGAAACAAGCTTCGCAGTCTGGTCCACGATGTTTGGGCTATACTATAGATTCTGCTCTTCTTCGGGTCCTTCGAACTTGTTTCATAGTGTGGGAATTTACGGCCTTCGCCAATGAGGTTCAAGTGATTCAGAGGGGCTCCAAAAATTGACTGTCCTGCCAAAGTCCTTCTCATACTAGTAGCCTGGGGATGGGGTCCTGGGCCTGCTCGTAAGGTTCGACTGAAGATCTATTCCGGCGTGATTCACATGACTTGACCCCCAAAAGATTAGGAGCCGCATAGATCAATCCATATCCTGGAGATCCTCCATGACATGACAGTCTTATTAAGCACCGAGAAAAGAAGGCAAAACGCAGCTTCACAGCTCGGCTTCAGCGAAGCCGCTCCAGTGGCTTTGCAAGAGCACCACATGTGGCATACTTATGACACGCTCTTCCGAGTAACTAAGCCTCCAGTACGAAACCCAAAACCCGCTGATCCTTCTTCGGGGAATAGAACGAAGCGTTCGTAAAACCTTCATCCAGAAGTTACCGACCCTGAGCCGCAGGCCCATTCTAGGCTGTGCATCCGCGACTTCGACCGGATGAAGCCGACCTCGCAGAACGGAGGAAGAGTTTATGCTTGGATTTCGGCTCTCATACTCGCACCAGGAGGCAAGGATGCACGAACTGACCTAGCTCGGTCCGCACCTTCAACAAAGGAAAGCAGGTAATTCCAAATAACCCTGCGGCTGCATGACACAACACCAGAAACATCAAAGTTGCGAACATAACACCAGGCTTTCGGGGCTCATGTGCTCCGCTGCACGTCAGGGAAGAGGGAAGACTGCCTGCAGAGGCTGTATACCATTTGCAAACAATCTTCCACATGTGCCCAAACCCGGCAGGAAGATCATCCACGCCGCAAGCTGTACATAATTAGGCCTCTTAACGAGGGTTTGCGTATAGGGCGTGTCACTGTCAACTCCCATGCTCACCTTCTTCAGCACAACAAGGTTTACCCCTCCACAACCCCCCCCCCCCCCCCCCCCCCCCCCCCCCCCCCCCCCCCCCCCCCCCCCCCCCTAATCCCCCCACCCCACGCCTCCTCCTCTCCTCCNAGCACCCCCTCACCCCGAAGGTTACAAAATTAGGCCTCTTTAAGAAGGGTTGCTTTTAGGGCCTTTCACTTTCCACTCCCAAGCCCCCCTTCTTCCGCCAAACAAGGTTTACCCCCCCACAACCCCCCCCCCCACCCGACGCCCGCGCCGCCCCCGCCCCGCCCGTCGCCGCGCAATGATGCTCACAACTCTGTGCTTCTCTGCTCAGTCGCGGAGTTGCGAGGACAATAACTTCCCAGTCCGCTTCGTCAACTTCCCTTACAATCTTTTCTAACACTGTTGCCATCATCCCGTCGCGCTTCATGCTACGGCCCGGGCAAACCGTTATTTCTCTCTATCGCCTTTCCCTCTCTCTTCCTCATCGCTAACTCCACACTGCGTGTTGCAAGTATGTGTATCTAATGCCTGTGTACGCGCACTTATCACCACCACTAGGCCTGCATCCAACATGTATGTGTGAATAAATCTATCTCTCTCTCTCTGTATATATATATATATATATATATATGTAAAAAATGCATGCATGCATACATACATCCGTACATACATACATACATACTATTCCATTTTTTACATTCTTGCGGTCGCATTACACAGCCCGTGGAAGTGCACACAATTAGCTGTAGTGTAGGGCATCCACGGCACAAGCATGCCAGTCAGGATCGTAGCGATCAAGACCATCTAAAAGCCTCCCGGAGTCTGAGCTGGAGAACCGGATTGTGCGGGGTGCAAAGTTTCAGGCTTCAGGGAACTTCAGGGCTCAGGCGCTTCATCAGGCACAAAGCCTGAGCTCCGAAGCCCCCCTGCATACTAGGCAGATCTAGGCAGGACAAGATTTTGACTCTAAGCCCAAAGCAGAGAACCTGAATCCGGAGAACATGAAAAGGGATCTGCAATCTACGGTGCTCCTGTTTTGAAGGCTGTATATTACAATGGCCCCGGAGCCCTGGTTGGAGATTTCTGAAGAACTAGGGGATGCGATTGCCAATTAGGAACCTCTGAGCACTTGCACAGCCTGAAGATGGAAGGCCCGAAGCCCTCTGCATACTCCGCATCATCTTCGACCTCCGGTGTACACTGGCGTCTAATTGACATGAAAAAAGTAACTGTGTAAATCAATAAATGTGTCGAGGCCCAAGTGCTAATGCAAAGAGTGCAGCACAGAGAGAGAGAGAGGGAGAGAGCAAGAGAGGGAGATGTATCCGCGCATGCACAAATACAAGTACATGACAGTGACTTTGCTGGCTACCATTTCCTACGACATGCTAAATCCAAGATACATGCTTGTCTTGAGAAACACACGAACGAGTACCCACATACGTATGTACATACATACATACATCCATCCATGCATGCATGCTTGCATGCAAACATACAAGGACTCGAGGGCAAAGTACTGTTTGTTCTATCCAGGTCCGAGGTGATCCTCGGCACTTAGATTTTCGTTTTTCGGGCGAGATTCCTTGCGGCATGTTGTGGCTTGAAGGATCCCATCCACTTCCAGAGGACGAAAGTGCTACACTTCCATAGCCTCGACCGCCGTCACCTCCAAACCGATCCGGGGTCCGGGCAACCAGGTAGCACTCGTGGCCTGCGGCTTCGTGGATGATGCGGCACAAGACCTGCCATGCCCAAAGATAAGAGAGGATGTAGGTTGACTGCCTTGGGTGATCTGATGTAGGGATGGGATCTCGATTGCTTGCGACCTCAGGCACTATCCGACACACTGGCTGGAATTCATTGTTGGGGGCCTTCGGGTCCCCGCACCCAAAACCACGGTCCCCAAGGCTCAACTGTACTGTAAATGCTCAGTTCGAAACCCTTAGGTCACATTCCAAAGCCAGGCCTCATACCACGTCAGCCAGAGGCCCACCGCCTTGTGAAAGTCTGCGGAGCGCACGGCTTCAGACATGCAGGAACGGTCGCAGTTTGCGATCGTTTGGAGCTCAGGCGGGTTCGGGAGGGAGCTCTTTCTAAAACCGTGAGATTGGAGTTTGGGTAAGGCAACGAATGGGGTCTCGAAAAGAGGGCACCGGAATCCGGAGCCCTGCAAGCATCGCATACTTCAGCTACATCCGCAGACGAAGCAGCACGCAATCTGCGAAAGGCAAATTGCACAGCTTGGCAGAGTTCAGCAAATGTTCGGAATTCTGCACTTCTAGGCAATCTACGTACTTTAAGCTCCATGTAACATAAAAACCAGCGTCTGGTGACGATGATTAGTAGAACGACCAAGATGACGACTGTTCTGGTCAGTGTTGAAATCCATGTGCCCATCGCATCAAGGCCCCGGCTCCAGGTGTCCTGAGCTGCTCAGTACGCCGGGACCACAACCACCACGATGACTACCAAGGGGGCTCCTCCTACTGGGATTCTGGCTGCTCCTACGACAAGAAACGACGATAGGGTACAGTAGCTGCTATCGGTGATCAGGGCTTTGGCAGTGGTGGTGGTTTCGGGTGACTGCATCGGATCACCGGAGTTGGAAACTCGGAGGTCTAGAGTGGAAGTGCAGCCCTGCGACAGAACTCTTCCCAGGACGAAGTCCGGCGGGTTCATCGCCTGCCACTTCGGATGCTGCACCGGGGGTATTTCGGTCGTGGGGCGAAGGGTTTAGGGTCTTTTTCTTGGGCCCAAGGGTTTCGGTCTCGGTCCCCTCAGGGTATTATAGGGTTTAGGGGGCTGCAACCCCTGAAATTTTAAATCAGATGGGGCTCCAACATGGACCTAGCGGGGCTCGCATCAACAACTCTAGACACAGGCTTGGACCAACAACTCTTCGAGGTCAGTTCTTGGGAAACGGAGACAGAGAGCTGACGTGGTTCAGGAAATGACACGCCTGCTAGGAGCTGAGCTTTTTTGGAGCAGGGCTCTACAGCGGAACCTCGAAAAGATGCTTTGGATGCCTCTGCCCTTTGTGCTGACACCCATCACTGCTGGGAATTTCGGTGGCCTGAACTCGACCAGCACGTGTCAAGATATCCTGCGACCGGAAGCCATCAAAGGCAGTCAAATCAAAATCAAAATAACGTGAAGCAGTTGCGACTCACAACGGACAACCTGGCAGCAGCTAGCAGCTAGGCGACCTCTTCATGGCAATTCCTAACACACGCCAAGCACATGTCACATACCTGGTGGGAATCCTTTGGACATAATATGCATTTCCTGCTGACACTTCCACACGAAACCGCCCACAGACAGCAAAAACGTCAGATGTTAGATTTAAGGTAGATACAAACATTCACAAACCCAACAGCCCCTATCCGTGCTCCTCGGGGACAGAGCGCCAATCCAACGTGCTGCCATCCACGGCCGGCACGCGCTCAGCGAAATCCTCCGGATGAGCACTGTATCTTGGACTGTTCTAAGTCCCGGCCCTTCACGAAGGACATGTATAATCTTTTTGGTATAGAGCTGTTTTGCAAAGGTCTACCCTTAACGAACATGGAATGTGAAACGGGTCCCTCTGTAGACCATTTGTGGCTTCGAAAAGAGTGCTTCTTGTGGTTCCATGCTAATTTAGAGATCGAGGAGGGGGTTTGGGGTTTAGGGTTAAGGGTTTAGGGTTTAGGGCCTCGGAAGCTCTTGGGCCCTAGGCTTTCTCGGAGGAGGCTTAGCGGCTTAGAGACTTCAAGAGTTCAATTCAAAGGCGCAGGGCACCTGGACAATACATGTTTTGACATTTCACAAAGTCAAACTGTATTAACGATGAGAAATCTAAATGTGCAGCTTGTGTCTCGTGAAAGAAATGCACTTCACAGCTGTAGGAATCCAATTGAACCTCATCCCTGCTCTTCCCATGGTACCAAACTCGATGACTCGTGCAGTTGTACAAATCCAACCATCTAAACCCTTTTGCATCCAGGGCCGTTCAAACTGCCTGAACAACTAAGCCCCTAACCCACGAACAAGCTCCCGACGCCTCGATGCCGGCAGCCTCAAGCGACTGTTGCTGGGCCTCGGCCTGGTGACAAGGTGAAGGTCTCCTGGGTTCTTGTTAAGGAATTTAGATTAAGTTACTAATGGGGATCTATAGTGAATAATATGATTAATAATATGGTTTCTTTATTTTGGCAACTTAAATTAAACCGCTTAACAAGAACCCAGTCTCCGCATCTCGGTTCCAGGCTCTTCTGCCTTCTCAGGGCCCTCTCCGCATAACTTACGTAACTTCGCTTCGGTTCTGGATTTCGCTCTACTTTGTCTACACTCTTCCAAAAGGCTCCATTGAAGTTCCTTTCTGTGTATAGGGTCCTATAAGGTAATCCCAAAAGCGAACTACAATGGAGCCTATGGGTTTGTTGAGCTTCTCTGCTGAGGGCTGCGTGGAAATATCGCAACGTCGCATCGCAGTGCTTCAAATATGAATAAAGCACGCTTTAGCCTCATGTGGCTCGATCCCTTGCCTTAGAATCTCAAGGGCCAGGGTCCGGACGCGATCCGTCCGCCTGTCCAGGTTCATCCATAAGACTTTCGCCTTTGCTTGGAGCTTTGCGGCTTCTAGCACGTCTATGCCTCATGCCTATGACCGTTCTGAAACACTGTTCTTCTTCTTCTGTGTAGTTATTGTTGTTATAACATGTATGTTCGGGGTTTCGGAGCTTCGATTCAACTTCTATGAGCGCGCTCAAGCCAACCTCTGCTAGAGTTCGCCCGCAACAATGAACGCTGCACAAACCCCAAGTTGTTCTTTTTGTGAAATCTCGCAAGCCGAAGTATCCGAAACCTAGTTCCTGAACCTCATACTGCCGGTAGCGATTACAATCTGCCATGCAGCCTCACGGACTATGCCGAGAAGTGTAAAGTCGGAACAAAGCCCCCTGTACTCTAAACAACCCGTCGTATACAGAGATTACCATATCCTAGACTGCATAATTATGCCCGCAACCTCAGTGCAATCCTGGACCGTCAAACCGGAACCCCCTGGGGAGGCCGACCAATGAGCTCGGCAAGCATGCCTCGAATGAGCCCAATTGCAAAGGCAGGCAGGGTGTAGGATGCCGGGGCATGATAACAAGAAGAAGAGGAGTGATACTGAGAGTAGCAATAATAGTCAGAACAAGAATTTGTGACAATAGCAACGACAGTACAGGAGTTTTCTTGGTTTGGGGTTCAGGGTGTGCCGTTGAAGCGCTTGAAATGCGAGGGATGTGTAAGTCGGGTGAAGGCTCTTGCTTCGAGCGTAAGCTTCGCGGTATCAATTAGTGGGGCTACCGTCGTTAAGGGCAAAGGCTTTCGTCATACTTTGGATACTTTCGAAACCCACCCAAAAGATGCGCGTCAGGGTGCCCGGCTTTGTATACAAACTATATTACTAGATATTCGGACACCTGCATTCCTGCTGGGTTAAGTGTTTCGGTTCGCCAAACTTAAACTGCAAAGTTGAAATGAAGCCAATTCGAGACCGGGTCTGCAGCGTCATCCATATCGTCGTCCATGGGAGTCATATTGCACAGTTTGTGCTGAGGGCTACGACACTTATGATCACATGCCCCAGTTTCCAAACCAATATCCATACGGATGCAAGTCTCTCGGGCCGGTGTTCAATTAATGTGTGGAATGCTTGGGGGCCAGAGATGTTCACTCAGCTGGTGGCTAGCAGCTTCATTTCACGACCTTGCGCTGGGAACTTTGTGGTGGGCTGACTTGCTCGAGGCGGTCTTCGAATCGTCGACCCTGGAAGTCCAAAATCTTGTCCGTTTTTCGACTTGTTGCACCGAGGTAACCCCAAACAGCTCCTTCGATCTTCGATTGTGCCTTCGACGTCTCATGCCCTACCCTACCCTGGCTTGAGCTATTAAAACTGCCCACGAAGAGCTCGGGCTTGTGCACGGAAGACTGCCCCTTGCAGGTATTTGGGTATGGAGAAGGGCCTTTGTCTTGGTCGAGCTGGTTCAGAGACCTTCGCAGACACAGCTCTGGCACGCGAGACAGGCTTGCATGCTTTTCTGTTCCCGCGTCTCCGTCAGAACTTGCATCTGGCAGTTCGCATCTGAACCATGCCAAATTCCGAATTTACCGCCGACTGAAGCCTGCGATGTGCAATCACACGCGATTGAAATCAGGCTGCGCGCCTGCGACCTACGCCTAACGACAACAGCCCCTAGCTCTCTTCACCGCTGACAGCTGATATATGTTGATCTTCATCAAAGCTCCAAACCCACAACCACATCCTTGTGGGTTTGGCAAACCCTACGGAAACACGGCGGATGCTTTGCATCCAAGTCAGTCAGTTCACTCGACCTATCTACATAAAACCTCCAAGGATTCAGCACTCTGGTCCAAAGGCAAGCTGGGACGTATTGGCAACTGGCATTGGACTTCATATGCTTCAGCCTTCAAAGCTTGAACACTGCCTAAAGGTACGAAGGCAGCCGACGCGTCTGCAGCTGAGAAGATCCTTGGAGGTTGTCTGTGGCACCCAAGCCAGGGGCAACACGCCTCCGTTCCACATGACAATCGTGCCCAAGCAAAAAAACATCGATGCAGTAT
The DNA here is from genome assembly GCA_003297005.1 of Symbiodinium sp. clade A Y106. Taxonomy (NCBI): domain Eukaryota; class Dinophyceae; order Suessiales; family Symbiodiniaceae; genus Symbiodinium; species Symbiodinium sp. clade A. Next base: position 156,238 of record BGNK01000929.1, read on the forward strand.
GATACCTTGCCTGGGCTTCTAATATAGCAAACAGTGAGCAATGCTCCCCGGTCATATCGTGGAACACTCGGGCCATTTCGGGATGATTGTGCCACTCTGCCTACCTTTGGCCAGCCAGCCGCCAGCTCAGCGTGATTACGTGGTATCCTACTACCCTGCACCCTGACACCAAAGACACGACCGGAGAAATTGGCACGCATGTCAAATGCGGTAGACGAAGAGATTTAGCTGCAGATACCAGGACAGGTTCTTCTGTGCCAGGCCAGAACTCAGGGTCTTGCGTTGAAAACCTCTTTTTGGCTTTCCATGGCCCCAAGCTCATGAGAACAGCTCTTGCGTCTGGAGCGTGTGCCACGACGAGACTGCAACTCTACTTACTTTTGCATTGGCTGGGGTTCAGACATCTGGTGCTTTCTCGAGTTTAGAAGCCACCGCCCATTGGCCCCATCGATGGGCCAGAACCGGGATGCATGGACCGCGGCCACATACAGTCGTCATGCTGCTGTGCCGGCATCGTGTCGCCGTGCCTGGGTCGAGACACGACAGAAGCCGCGAGGAAGCTTCGATCCGCGTCTTCGTGAGGGTGACTTGGTAGTGCCCCGCCATTGCATACGCATGTTCATGCGAACAAACATGGAGAGTGTATATTGCTCTGCTGGACTTCTGCTGACACGCTAGATCATGCCGCAGGATACTCAAGATAAAGCCCGTGCAGCAACAGATGTCAAGAGGCGATTGCGGAGATGGCCCCTGCATTTGCAGCATCTGTGCGACGTAGTGCCTCAAATGCAGGGAGCACAAAGCACGCCTGCCCTACCATTAGCGATTCACCTAAAGTTAACAGCGTCGGGTCTGTTGGAGAAGCTGGACGAAGGCGAGGAAAGAAACATCATTTGTAGTTGTGTGACCAACTTCTGCCTCGTGAACTAAACCGTCTTCCAAGGTCGGCCCGACAGCTTCTGCTCTCCGAGTTGCCGTGTCCCTGAGAAGCCTCAAACTAATCCTGACCGAAAATTCGAAAAGACTCAACAGCTCTGTGCTTTTCGATGCCAGAACAGCGACTCGTCAACAAATCCGGGCTTCTGGAGTTCAGCCAGGCCACTGCACCTGCATGGGATCAACCTGTAGCTGGGCCATGAACTGCTCCTGTCTCGCAGGCTGGTCTTCCGACAGAATTTAGGGGTTACACAGCTCAGGGCTAACGGATAGAACCTGCAACAACGATACAAGCGAAAGTCAAGGGTGAAGAGCCTCCCGCTCTTTTCTGAAGAAACTGGCTAAAGGGTAGTACTATTTATTTCAACTCTCAATCTCTGTGCACTCTCTCTGTTGTTCTCTTCTCGTTGACCTTGCAACCATGGCGGCTGTTCTTGGCATTCATACTGCCAGCGCTCTTACCACGACTCTTGCAGTTCTTGCTTCTGCTTCTATGGGCTTGCTGGTCCACTCAGCCCACCTCCACCTGCCTCTCAAGTGTTCCTGCCCTAGTGACATTGCCAGCATTTGCTGTCGTGGCTGTTCCGCACCACCCGTATTGGCCTAACTGGAGCTATTGTGATAGCGTCGGCAGCCGTCTTAGTGATTGCTATCATCGTTAGTGTTGGCTTTGGTGGTAGTGTCAGGAGCAACAGGAAATGCATAGTATGAAGCTAGTAAAGGGCCGGAGTGGTGCTGGTCCTACTGTTCGTTGATGAGGAAATCTGTATACCATACTGCGTACTAACTCCCTGGTAGAATGCGGCTCTCAAACATAGTACAGGCCTCAGTGAGTGCTTATCCACGGTCCTTCAAACCCATATTCTGCCACATGACCATCAGGAGCCTCGTCTTCTACCTTTCTATGGCTACCAGGTCTCAAACCAGTGGATAACCTGACTCATACGCCGCCCACCCCCCGTGATTCGCTTTAGAGAAACTTCCAATCTTGATACCGAGGTTCCATTGGGGCCGAGTGCAACGCTGCGAGCATCTGTGCGGGAAGCTGTTGCGGGGCCTCGGCACTTTAGGGTTTCGTGGGTTAACCAGCTTTCAGGAAGCACCGTGGAAACAGTTGTTGCGGATTGGTGGTTGTAGGCGAGGACAGTGGATCAGGATTGGAAGTAAACCGGGCCACGTAAGACACCAATCTAGTCAGATACAACCTCTGTTCGGCAAATTCTCTCTGCAGCCACTAGTCTGCCGTTCACGAGCAGTAGCCGAAATTCGATGTGTCCCTCCCGCCTCCGTTTGATACGAAGGCGTCTGGTAGCAGTACATGTCCTGCCCTGGTGCCAAGGCATGCTTAGCTCGAGCATTGGGTGCGTGCTGGCTTGTGATTGGAAGGAGGTGGTCGGAGCATGGGTCCCAAATAACGTCAGCCGCATCAGTCTGACAACTCAACTAAGCACGAGCAAAGAGGCAAGCAGCAAGACTCAACATACTCAACATGCGAGGAAGCGTAGACAGCGGAATCTCACATTCGTGCATCGCATGTCCCGGAGGAACCAAAGGGGACTTAGAGGATGTTGTGTGCTGCTCCAGTTTGGGCACTCCTCTGTGCTTGAACTTGAGGTCCTGAGCCCCCGAACCCGTTTCGTGACATGGAAGAGGACTTAGCCAGTGCAAAGTCCTACTCAGTCACCCAGGAAGAGCAAAACCAGCAGAAACAGTCCGAAGGAACAATCCGCCTGAATTCCTGCTACAACCACGACCCACGACATGAAAAATAAAACACCAACGCCTCCCCCCTAGGGTGAAACGCCACCAAACAGCAGGCTCAATTACGAATGCCACGGCTTCTTCCGGTACCTCTTGTTGGTCCCTTTCCGTGCCCGAAACGAAGCCTCCATAGACCATTCCTTGCATCCCCTGCAGCAGAAGTGGTTTCAGTAGCTTTGCGTGGCGGTTTGAATGGCTCTTCTCTGTTCCTTTTTATATTTAGTCCGTTCCTAAAACCCCAATGGTGTGCTACTGATACCTCTGCAAGCGCCATTGGTGCTCAAATGATCCTGCTCGGGCCAGATGTGCGTGGCTTTCAGTGTATTGTTGGAGGGCTCAAAGCCATGCATCTGGCTGAGAACTGGTTACTTCAGTAAGACCTGTCTGGTCGGTCTCGATCTACTCTCTGACACCTGGCGAAGCTTCAGTGTGAAGGGCAGGATACTTACCTGGACGACTGAGCCAAGCAACATTTAGGACATTATTATGGCATGCATGGTTCTAATCTTAAAAAGCTACAAGCGGCCCAGAAGCTGCACTGAAAGTGCCAAGCTGTCGCGCCACTTCACGACAATAAACTGCCCCAGCCCTGTATTCCGGAACTCGCGAAGCCACAGGAAACCCAACTTGTTAAGCGTCCTCCCAAGGTCGTGCACTGGGTTTTGCTTGAAATGGAAACTTCCGACCTCCATGTCAGAGCCAATGCCATGCTCGTGGCAAGCGGCGGGCATGTAGTCCGCAATCCGCAGGGGCAAACCCTGAGCACTGAAACATACCATGAACGTGTGAAGAGGCATCGGTGGGAAACACATGAGCAAGACTGTCACTGTAGCTGTAGTGTAGGCCAAGCTTTTCAAGCACGACACCGCTCTTAGATCCACCGATGTGGCTGCAACACCGCCTGGAAGATGGAGCAATAACAATCCACCACAATCCATATCGTCATCGCCTGTGTCACCACCATCAACATCTTCGTGGTAGTAGCGGCAGCAGCAGTAGTAGTGGTCGTGGAGGTGGTGGTGCCGCTGCTGGTGCTGGTGGCAGGAGCAAGAGTACCTGCCTGTACCCGTTGCAGCAGTGCCAGCAGAGGTCTTCCTCGTGGCAGGAGCAGAGTACCTGCCTGTACCAGTTGCAGCAGTGCCAGCAAAGGTCTTCCTCCTCCTCCCGCCTCCACCTCCTCCTCCTCCCCCTTCTACATCAGCAGCAACAACAACTACTACTACTTACTACTACTACTACTACTACCACGTAAACTACCACGACCACGACGACGACGACTACTACTACGACGACTACTACTGCTACTGCTGCTATGACACTCCGGCTACTACTACGAACAACTACTACTGCTGCTGCTACTACTACTACTACGACTAGCACTGCTCGTTGTACTCCCACCACCACCACCACCACCACGACCACTACTGCTACGACTACTGCGGCTACTACTACTACTACTGCCACTACTAGCACTACTAGATCTACTAGTTCTACTACCTCTACTGCCACTCTACTCCTACTCTGCTACTCCGACTCCTACCCCTACAGCTGCCACTGGTACTCCCTACACCTACTCCTACTGCTCCTACTGCTGCCACTGCTACTGCCCACTCGGTCCACTTGAAGCTCGCTACATACCGTCACCGCGTTTTACCGCACTTGACCCACTTCTACCACTTGTCCCAACGCCACCCCTTCGGTGTTTCCACCCTAAACCCTAACCGTCCCGAACCTCTAGGCCCTAAGCCCTACACCCAGGCAACTGGCACAACTGGCACAAGTGGTTCAAGTGACCCAAGTGGCCCCCAACCCCGCCGCCCGGCGAAGTCATAGCGTTATCCACTTTTTCAAGTGGGGCCAAAACGGCCAACCACTTGAACATGCATTGAACTGGTCAAGCGTGCCAGGTGGTACGTTTGAATTTGCTGTTCCCGAATCCCCTGGCAATGTGCTGCTACTGCTTCTGGCACCGGCGAAGATAGTCACTTAAAACGGCCTGCTGCGAATAAAAGCACACCGAAGGAAGTCCGGCCTTGCTTTGCCTTGGACCCTCGGGCAGCTCTGGCAGGTAATCGGAAATCCGGACGGTTAGTCCTCGCTCCTGAGCTCTGCAAACATGGACTGTAAAAGGTCTGGGGCGCAGGAAGTTCCAGAGCTTCCTTTGGAACGGCTGGGATTCTAGGTTAAGTCATGTTTACAATGTACCCATTTACCCTGCAATCATACTGCTATCCGAAACTTCAATAAGCATGTGCTGACTGGAAGAGCAACCGGCTCCACCTTGCTCGAACAACGGAGGCTCCTGAATATAGTCACGGTTGCAACCTGAATACCGATCAAAGACGGTTCGAACCCCACACGGCCAGGTCCTGCCTACACTACCTCACCGTCATCCTGTTGGAATTGAACGAATTCGGCAAAGGATGACAAAATCCACTCAACCCAGCTTTGCAGCATTTTGCACAATAAAGCTTCCATCCAAGCCCGGGAACCTTAGACCACAAACTCTCCACCAGGAAACGGATCCATATCCCTGGTCGCCGACGGCGTCGAAGGAGCCCGCAAGGGAAAGGCACGCCGGGTCCGCGGGTGGGAAAGGAACGCCTTGCTGGATCTCTGAACCAAGCAATTCTTAGCTGCTTCACAATGACTCTACAAGTAGCGTGCTTCCAGATTCCAGGGGTAGCTGCTACATGTAAGTTCATGATGGCACCCACCTTCCGACCTGCTCAGCGAGACAAGAATATCATAATATCCTTGTAAGTTGATATGTTTCAATAGGTTACCCGTAAGTAGTCTCCATTTAACCCCTCCTAAGACAGGGATGTACCTTTCTTGCTTGATGCTTCTAGGAGGTCGAGGCAGAAGGCTAACAATGCGATTGCTCGGATCTGGGATCAAGATCACAAAACAAAATGCAAGTACGCAGAAGCATGAACTACGTCTGCAGCTGCTTAGGAAAAGAAAGTTATCTGAGTATCTGCAGTATTAGGCAGTTCATGGTAGTGGTGCAATTTCGGGTGAGCCCAGCAAGACGGACCTTCCCTACGCCCAATGCCCCGCATACTTTACTGAACTGCCCATGAGTGCTCTTATGGTCAGGAAGGTGGACTGCCTTGGAAGTGTTGAGTCTCCCCCGACTCGGGCGCGAAGGATGGCGGCTCCGTTTTCGGCGGGGATCTGCAACAGGCCGGAAATGCCAGCAGGCGGGGGATGGGTTGAGGGATTGGGCTTTCAGGTTTTGCTTCTTAAATTTGGTATAAAGGGCGATCTCTGTCAAAAGGGCCCTGTCGTGCTAGATGTGTCTGCTACCTGGTTCGATTGTGTGCCTGCAAAACCTTGCTGCTTGAAAGGGGGCTCTGCAACATGGTCTATGCAAATGTGCTGGGGTCAAAGCCTACCGATTCAACCGCTTAAACGCATGGGCGATTCCGAGCCCTAGCAGTAAAGCAGAACCGGTTCGTGTACATCGAAATGGCTCATCCGTTCTGCCCCCCTTCGAAGCATCGTTGGCAGTGTCATTGTTTCCGCCCGTACAGGTCATTTACGAGTTCAGGTTCCCTTATGAGGCCCTGCAAAATGAGCCTCCTTTAATCTGACAGCCTCTGTTTCGTAAAGAGACTTGTCACGACCTGTTCTCGGAGCGGTGGTCTTTGGGAACAAAGGAGATACGACATCAGGTCTCACGGTCGTGACCAAGAAACACGATCAGCCACATCGGAGTGGCAGTCGTATTACAAGCAACATCTGGGCAACAATACGGCTGAGCCGAAAAGCTCCGACAGCAGTCATGCCCAGGGTTCAGACAGGCAACACGATCATGATATGGGATAGTGAAAACGCCGTTCGTGCTGCTTCAGAGAATGATTATGCCATGAATACGGAGATACGGCAAGAGTCCCAACTACAACGAGAGCAAACATAGCTTCGAAACGCGGCTGACGAAAACATAACCTTTACGGAGTACGGAGGTGCGATTTGCGAAAGGGGAGCTTCGCTGCAATTAGCGATGACCACGTCGTGGAACGACGTCGACAAACATTTCAGTACCATAGGCTACAGACCCCCATATAGATATGTTTACAGAACACATCAGGAGATGTGCATGCAGGGTTCACGCCTCAAGGCCCTCGTCTTGTTGGGAGATTCGATATGGATGAAGGTGTTCCTGGTAGGGATGACTTCGGTGTCGGCTTTTAGCTTTTGGCGTCTGACTGCCTTGCATTCGGGGTCTTGGAGGTAGGTCTTGAGGTTTCAGCACTCACGACTGGGACAAGCCTGGCGAGGTTCCGAGTCGCGAGGTTTAGGGCTCAGGGTTTAGAGCGGGTTGGATTCTTCTGAGATGGATTCCAAATCTGCCGGTGCTGAGGCCCAAGTTCATGAAAGGAAAAAGCCTTCTCAACGCAGCTCACAACCATGCAAGCTGCGAATATCTTTAAGCAGAATCTGAAGCTTTGAACTGCACGGCATCCGCTGCAGGCTAGTTGCTAGCTCCCCGTACCCGTCCTACACCTACTGCACGTAATTCTGTAACACCATAAACCCCCAAAGCCGGAAGGCCTTCACCCAAGATCAAGTATGCCATAACTAACTATGCCCAACAATAGCCATCATCACGATGGACATAGCACTTGCAAGACAGGCACGAGTCAATCGAAGAGAATTCCAGGTATGATCTATAAACAGACAAGTGCAGGAAAGCCCGCTGATGAACAGGGATAGTACCTACGCGATTAGAGGCAGCATGAGGCAGGGCTCTGTAGCCATGCGCCGAAGCCTAAGTCCTAAGCTCTCAATCCTAAACTCTCAAGTGCCTGAACCTTACCCTAAACCCTAAACCCCTAACCCCTAAAAAACTCTCAAACGGCCCTGAAGACAGGCCGAGGTGCTTCACAGGCGGATCTGCAGTCACCAAGTCCAGCCCTGGTAGGGGCCTCAGGCGCTTCTTGTCAATGCGAATAGTATAGGGGCCTTGATATTTAGAAGAGGGTTTGGGGGCCATTATACTGTAGCTATTAATATTTTGCATCCGGTCTGCAGCGACTCTACCTGTAGTTATTATTACATTAAGGAACCAGCAAAATAGTATAGGTAATGAATTATTAAGGCCCATATATTAGTCGTCTTACCAGTCTTGCTGCGATTGTTCCTGGTATTACAACGCGAGTTCGTAAGAATGCTGTCTTTACTGTTGCCCTTTTTAGTTATGCTTCTTTCTGTCCCTATTGTTACTGCTACAAGGTTGCTACACTGCTACCTCCTGCTGCTTGCTCCGTTGATTATTGCTGGTATTAGCGTGCGAAAGTGCGTAAGCAGTCTTCGCACACTACACACTGGGGCCAGTCTGCAGAGATGGCCACGAGGGGTTGTAGGCGGAAACGAACGTTTTGCAGAGGCATCTGGCAACTGATCCGGGTAATATATACGCTTGGACTTTGCTCTTTGCTGCGGGCTTCTGGATGAGGTGCTGATGAAGGACGGTCTCCATGGGGTCTCCAAGCGCGGAGATGTAGTTTGTACTGCACTGGGTGGAGTTTCCGACGAGTAAAACTTGGGCGAGGCTTCGTGTGTGCAGGCGTTGCACGAGCATTTGTGGCATGTGTTGGTTCTTGGCTCATGCTGCCAACCTGAGCATCTTATAGCGACATTTTTTGGATGCCTACCTGCTACCTGTGAAGCTACTTAGGCAAACGGCCGTTTAGAATACCACGAGCACTGCTTTCGACTTCCGTGTTCGTGCTAATCACATGCAGAGCTTTAACCCTTTCTAGACATGGACTCTCCTCGAAAAAAACCGTGCACTCGGAACACACATGGCGACAGCAGATTGAGGTCAAATGCCTGTTGACTGGCGATAGCGGCGCGGCCACCAAAGGCACCTGAAACAGTCCCCAGAGACATCAGAGAGTCAGAGATATCCTTCAACAGCTAAACTATATCAGACCATGTAATGAAACGTAAATGAAGCGGCAGAGTGCACCAGAAGATAATCTACGGAGGGTACATTGCGTACTGCAATGTGTATATACACGCACACATACATGCGTGTATGGATGTATCTATGTCTGCGTGTACACATAAATATTTATGTACATGTATATGTATGTATATATATATATATTTATTTATATTTGTGTGTGTGTTGTGTGTGTACGTCTACCACTAGATTCAGATAAATAGATAAATAGATAGGGAGATAGACAGACAGATAAATAGATGAGTTGATAAATAGATAGATGGACAGGTAGATAGACGGATAGGCGGGTAGGTCGGCAGGGAGCAACATAGAGAGACAGTGAGACAGACAGAACGACAGATTAACAGATCGAGCGGTAGATAAACAATAAAGACAGGGTTTCGTCCTTGCTTGCTTGCTAAGGGGTGTGGGCTCCCTCCTTGGCCCGCAGGCCTACCCCACAATAGTCTGCGCATCTCGAGGTCTGTGTGGCCCCTTTCGGGTTGAGAGAAGCACACTTTCCCCGACTGCGCTTGTTCAACCTCGTCCCTCAGAAAACATCCCTACTAAACCCCAACCATAGGTAACCTGCAAGCTCAGTCAAATCTCTCTCTCTCTCTCTGCCATGTGCTACAGGCTCTGTTTGGAAAGTTTCAATTCATTGGGGGACTTTTGGCATCAGGCCAACCATATCCAATCAGCAGGTGAGTAATAGTGAATAGTGTCCACGACCCCATCCGCTACAAATGAACAAATGAAAACACCAACAAATAAACCAATAAAGACATACATGTATATATATATATAGATAGACAGATAGATGCCGGGCCGGAACCCCCCCCCCNCCCCCCTTGTGGTGTGATGTCTGTGGTCTTGCTTGGCTTCGTTGTCTCCCGCCCCCTTTGGTGGTGCCTCTGGTGTTCGCCAGTTGTTACCTTAAGCAGAAGCTTACATCTTGGCTGACTTGTCTGTGCTGTTGTACTTAGACTTACATCGCATTGGCTGCTGAGCAGCTAGCAAACCTACACAGCTATGCTTACGGCTGTTTGAAGTGGTTGTATTGTCATCCTTATTGCGATTTATCTACTACACTGGAGGTAGCGGTTTTCCATGTTTTCCGTTGCCGATGGTGCCTCTGTCGCTGTGGTACGGCCGTCGCTCTGGTGCACTCGCGGAGCATTGCAAACACCCGATGCCTCCTCCCCCGTGGTTTGGGTGGTGGGTTCTGTTCCGGGGCGAACCGTGTGTTGCAACCTGCCCCTGCAAAAACAAAGACAATCATGCAAAGCTCGATATCGTGCCAGCCGCTTATGCCGTGTTCGAGAGGAAGTTGCCCAGCATGTCGAAAACATGCAAGAGTCAAGGAAACGTGACACCAAAAATCCCAATCGCAGCGAAAATTGGCGGTTTGACATCGCGATGTCGATCCCATTCTCTGAAAACGAGAACTGTCACGAGGACCAGCTCGATCCCTGTGACTGTCGTCGCAGACAGCCCTGGGAAGGCGCCAGGAGGGGGGGATACCAGGGGGG